>JAXCGZ010007615.1:0-17500 GCA_037179515.1 Halocaridina rubra
TATATATATATATATATATATATATATATATATATATATATATATATATATATATATATATATATATATATATATATATATATATATATATATATATATATATATATATATGTATATATATATATATATATATATATATATATATATATATATATATGTATACATAATATATATATATATATATATATATATATATATATATATATATATATATATATATAGTGACAGAGTGCTCCGCTCAAAGTTACCAGAGTCGTAGTAGATGCCTTATTAGTTATTTAGTTAACCTATAACTGTCTTTTCTTTTCTTACTAAAAAAAAATCTCACTCACATTTCTTTGTTCTCTGTTTTCTCTCGTGTAGTAATGACGTAATGATGACGTATCTTGTAAATATGTTGTTTATGCAATTTTCTTATGATAAAATTGCTCTTGCTGATAAATTTTGTTATATTATTAAAATTTCTCCTGCTGATAATTTTGTTATAAATTTGACCATGTTGATATGTCATTATCCTATCTAGATACATTTCAGTAGCTTCTTTACTATCTGAATACTTAAAATTCCATCTCCTGCAATATATAGAACGCTCTGCAGATTTCTCCAAATTTGCCCATATATATCTCTCGTTTCTTTTGTTTGTTTCTGCTTGTTGCACCTAAAATACTGTCTCTCCCTTGCATCTCTGCCATAATTACCTTCAAGGGACCACCCTTACAGTAGGCCCTCGAATTTCATATGGTACAAATTACTGCTCTGCATATACCCTACAGGCTGGCCGAATGATGAGGTCACCAAGGGGGACGATTGATCTCTCGCAATTGGAGGCCAAACATTCCAGAGGCAAGATCTTGCCTCAGCAGTCACGCTTACTCCAAACTTCTTTCGTGGGAGCAGTATTCACAGGACTTCATCTGGCACAAATTAGGTGAGAGATAGTTGAATTCAAAGCTCGTTGATCAAGCAAATTGGGAATTTGAGAAACTGATTAAATCCGTTGCTTGGTAAATCCGTTACTGGTCAAACCCTAAGAAATTTTTCTCAGTTCCATTCCCATGCAAAACGAACTTTTGTAAAATACCTAACTGGAATTTAATTTACAAATTTAATTCCCTGACCTGGAAAATATCGCTTATATACATTGATAAGAAATATATTTCATTGTGAGTGCCATGGTAAAATTTCACTCTCAGAAGACTGCTCATTATCATGTAAAAATCTATCCTTCTCCTAACAAATTCTAATTTCATTTCACCCCTTTCTATCATCTTAAATAAAGTGTTTTACGTCAGTACTTGTAAATAAAGTGTAATGGACTGGTAATATTGTACATAGTGCATACTAATTCTAAGTTAAGTTCTACCTTAAATGTTTTGTTGAGAAAATTTTTTTTTTTTTTCTTTTTAAGAGTGTGACACCGGGACAGGCAGAAACTGCCCTCATCAATACAAAAAGGCCAGGGCATGATAAAATACCAAGACGAAGGAAAAGAAAAAGTTAAGGGCAAGGCAGGGATGAGGTAATGTCACACAAAGGAAAACGACATACAGAAAATACAGTCAAAGTACAGAGGACCCAGAGATATGGAGGACTAGGCCCTGAGATGACGATAGATCTGCTTTTTTGAAGGATGAAAGGTCATGCGAATTAGGAAAGACAGAAGGAGGAAGAGAGTTCCAGAGTCTGGAGGTATATGGGAAGAAGCAGTCGCTGCACCGACCAATCCGCGAGCTACAAATCTCCAAACAGTACCTGTGAGATGAAGCTGCTTGGCGAGTGTTACGTGGCCTCGGCAGTGGGGGAGGGATTCAACTCACTAACTCATCAGAGCAGCGATGGAAGTAGTAGCAATAGAAAAGCGAAAGGGAAGATACCTCACGGCGAAGAGAGAGAGAATCAAGGTTAGAAGTAAGAGAAAGATCATTAATGAGTCTGACTGCCTTAGATTCAACCCTATCAAGAAGATAAGTAAAGGAAGAAGCACCCCAGATGTGTGAGCAGTATTCTAAGCAGGGGCAGATAAGACCTTTATAAATTTTAAGGAACTGCAATGAGGAAAAGATATGATGAAAACGAAATAAAACCCCCAATTTTTTGGATGAAGATTTAGAAATTTGGATTATGTGATTCCTCCAAGACAAGTTAGAGGCTATATGGATTCCTAATATATTGATAGCGTTAAGAGGGTAAATTTCATTAGTTTCGAAGACAATAGGGTTATTAGGAGGAGAAGAAGATAAAGAGATAGCAAGAAACTGTCTTGGAGGCATTGAATTTAACTAAATTTTGAGTGCCCCACTCAGATACTCCCTGCAAATCGGAGTTAAGAGTAGAAGAGAGAGTGATACGAGATTGATTACGAGTAACAGATGAAAGTTGTGAAGAAAAGGCAGAGGAAAAGTGAAGGGTAGAATCATCAGCAAAGGCATGAAGAAGAGAGGAAGATGGGGATTGTAGAAGATCATTACTGAAGAGAAGGAAGAGAGTGGGAGAAAGAACAGAGCCCTGTGGAACACCACTGGTAACAGAGAAAGGGCTAGATGCTGCACCATCAACAACTACAGATATAAAACGGTCAGTAAGAAAACTGGAAATTAGAGAGCAGAAAGAAGGGATAAAGCCTTAGGCAGGGAGTTTGGCCAACAGTGCCTTGTGCCAGACTCTGTCAAAAGCCTTAAAGATATCAAGGGCGACGACAAAGGATTCCCCATAGTTCCTCAGAGAAAATGACCATGCATGAGTAAGATAGGACAGGAGATCACCAGTGGATCTTGCCTTGCGGAAGCCATACTGGTGATCGGAGATAAGTGAGTTACATTCAAGGTGTTTCAAGAAGTGAGCATTGAGCAAAGTTTTGAAAAACTTAACTAGGTCGGTAGTTAAAAGGAATAGAGCGGTCACCCTTCTTAGGAACAGGTTGAACTAGAGCATGCTTCCAAGATGAAGGATAGATACTGGTTGACAGAATGAGGCGAAAAAGATGGCAAATCACGGGAGCCAGTTCATCTGCAAACTCCTTAAGGAACCTTGCAGGGATACCATCGGGACCAGATGCCTTGTTCGTCTTTAGCGAGTGAAGAAGCTTATGAACTTTGCGTGAAAAAAGGATAAGAGAGGGCATAGAGTTAGAGAGGGGAAAAGACTGAGGAACAGGTGCGCTGGAATCGTTGACAGAAGAGTTGGCAGAAAAATGACAGCCAAAGAGAGTGGCTTTGTCAGTGGGAGAGCAAGCTATAGAACCATCAGAACGAATGAGAGGGGGAAAGCTTGAGTTACAGAAGTTTTTGGAGAGGTTTTTAGCTAAGGACCAGAAGCATTTGTCAGTGGGAGAGGAGTTAAGGTCATCAACTTTCCTTCTTATGCAGGAAGCCTTAGACCTTCGAATCTGAGCAGTACAGCTATTCCTAGCTTTAATAAAAGCAGAGTGAGTTAAATCGGAAGGAGAGGCTAGGTAAGATCGGTGAGCCTGATTCCTAGCCTGGATAGCCATGGAGCAGGCACGGTCAAACCAAGGTTTAGGGGGAGAGAAAGTTTTTCTAAAAGAGGCGATGTACACCTCCATTCCCACGGTCATGATCTTGGCAAATTTTAGAGCTACCTGATCAAGATTGCGGGACCGAAAGCAGTAGTCATCCCATGGGAAGTCAAAGAGAAAGTTACGCAAATTTTCATGTTGGCTACGCTCGAAGTGCCAAAGGCAGTGCTGAGTGGGAGGGATTGGTGGTGGGGGAGCAAAAATGGAAGAGACAGAGATCATAGAGTGGTCAGATTTACCAAGAGGGGAAAGCACAGAATAAGAGTAGTTAAAAGGGTTAGAAGTAAAGAATAGGTCAAGAGTGTTTGCAGCATGTTCGTGACAATCAGGAATGCGGGTAGGATGTTTGATAATTTGCTCCAGATCGTGAGTAATAGAGAAAGCAAGGGCCTCGCTTCCTCCCACATCAGTGTGAGAAGAATGAAGCCACTCACTGTGGTGTACATTGAAGTTTCCAATGTAGAGAACTTCGTCATGTGGGTGAGAAGATATCAAGGACTCATGGCACGAGGATAGATATTCAGAGGAAGACACAAACTTGGTGGAGTTTGGAGAACAGTAGAAGAAACAATGGAAGATAGTGGTAGTGGAGAGATAGACTTTTAGCCAGAGGACATCTAAGTCAGAAGATTCAAGGTCCATGAGCCTCACAGTAGGAGTGTTAGTGTTGCAGTATGCACAGACCCCACCTTTGGAACGAAAACGAGTATACAAATTATAGTGAGAGATTTGGAATGGGCCAGTGGAAGCATGTATAGACAAGTGGGTTTCAGATAGGACGAGGAGGTTAGGGAGGAAAGTGTCCAAGTGCTGTTCCACAGATGAAAGATTAAAGTTCAGCCCACGAATGTTAGAATAGTGAAGAGTGAAAGAAGCAGATCTATTGGGAGGTGCAAGGTTAAGAGCAGAACCATTAATACCACCAGTCGTGTCTGCCCTCAAGCCAATGGTGGAGTCAACACGATCCCCGGAGATTCTTCGCACCCCACTATGACAGGTACTGGGGGCCATCAGTTGTGAACCTTCCATAAATAATAATAAGTGTGAGGAAAAGGAAAGTAAAAGAGACAGATGTGCAAAATGTTGTGACTTGTCAAATGTAATGGAATAGCAAGAGATGTGCAATGAATGCGCCAGAATATTCAGTGTAGATGTAGGCAAGAGGAAAGAACCGTCCTGAAGGAAGACTCAATCTGGAACTGTCTGGACCAGTCCTAGTTGAATCCTAATACCTTCAGTCGTAGTCTTTCAACGGGCGGCTGGTGCCATGGCCAGCCTACTAATCATAATTCTAGTGAGTAGAAGAGTTATCTTTATCCCCCCACCAAGCTCTGAGAGATGTTCGACGACACCTGCAAATAGCTTCAGGCATTTCCTACATATTTCCTATCATTTTCCGATATCCTACCCTTACTAACATAACCCTAACCCTATTTCTAATGCCGCTAAGTATATACATCATGGTGAGTGTGATAATATATACGGTAAGTCAGGTATATAATGACCGGTTAGTCCTAGCTTGATTAGCCGGCTCTAACTAATTACCATGCTTATTCTAACCTAATACCACTGTGTTCATGCTCCGGTTGTTGCCTATACAGAAAACATATCTAACCCTTAAGGCAGGGGATCCGAAATACCTAACCTAACCTATTACAATTGGCGACGATATCACAACTGGCGACGAAGATTACAACTGGCCTATCCTAATATATTTGACTGTTATCTAACCTGACTTTTTTTTTTGCTACCTAACCTAATTTTGTCCTACTTAGCCAAACTGAATTTTGTCTAACCGAGGAATAGCCTAGGTTAGACCTATTATTTTTGGACTATGTGTTTAAACTTAGCCTAGACCTAGCTAACTTCCTATTGGTTTACTAGACTGTTACCTATGATTTCATCATGTCGCTCATTGGGAATGTAGTCCATATGATGAATCTGAGAAATTTTCAGCCTATATTGATAGGATTCAATTGTATTTCGAAGCTAATGATATTAAGAAAGATAAGCAAGTTCGTGTTTATGTCTGTTATGGGTTCTAAACATTTTGGACTAACTACAGATTTAGTGACTCCGAAATCTCCTAAGGAATGTACTTTGGAGGAATTAATTCCCACTCTCAACAATCACTACAAATCCCAGCATTTAGTGATCTATGACAGATTCATTTCTACCGAAGGTGTCAAGGAGACCATGAAAGTGTAACTTCTTTTGTTGCAACTCTAAAGTCACCCGCATCGACATCTGAATTTGGGGACAAGCTAGAGATGTTCTCTTGACAAAAAAGAATCTCGTTTTTGCCCGAGCAGTAGAGATAGCTTTTACTAGGGAAGCTGCAAAGAAGGATGTTAGGGAGTTTGGTCAGAAACCCCACACTAATGATAAAAAAGTAAATGCTCTGAAAGTTAAGGCTAAGAGTTCTGTTTATAAGAGGAAGCAGAAGTCTAATGGAGGGAAGGCGAAAGGTACAAAACCTGACAAACCATGTAGTGGATGTCGTAAAAATCATTGGAAAAAATTATTTTCCCTATAAAAACGCTGAATGTTTTCTATGTAAGAATATTGGGCATATTTCTAAGGTCTGTTTTTCTAAGGGTAAGAAGAATTCTACTAAATCTGGTGTGGAGCTTAAGGCTGCAAGTTTTATTGAATCTAGATCTACTAGTGATCCGACTACAGAAGGATGTAGTGACTATATTTTTACTGCAATCTCGTCTAATATGCGAGATCCCTATTATGTGACAATCACCTTGGATGATTGTGCTACTGTCCGGTTCCAGGTGGACACGGGTGCTGCTCGTACTCTTATCAGTGAACAAGAATATTTGAAGTGTTTTCCTAAGGCTAAGCCTAAAATAATGCCTTCTAAGACTAAATTGAAGAAGTATGTAGGTTCCAAAATTCTTGTGTGTGGGGAGATTTGGGTATAAATCAAGTTCCAAGATTATGTTTTAGAGAATCAAGCTATCGTAATAGTGAATGACTCTGGTCATAGCTTATTAGGTTGTGAATTATTGCCTGCTCTAAATATTAGCCTAAGTCTAGTGGACAGTGCTGTGCATGCTATTGCTGAGAAGTCTGTCATGGAGAAATTTCCTGATTTGTTTCGAGAAGAATTAGGAGGTTATAAGGGAATGGAAGTTTCTTTTAAAGTGGTTGAGGCAGTATTAACTAAGTATTACAAGGCCCAAAATATACCATATTCTCTGCCTGCTAAAGTAGATGCAGCACGGGATAAAATGTTGGAGCAAAATATCATTAAGCCGGTCACTCACTCTATATATAACTGTGCTGAAAGGTGACAGAGCTGTACATATTTGCGGAGACTATCGTTTGACCGTTAAATAAGCGTGTAAAGTTACTAAATATCCTCTGCCAAGAATTGATGGTCTATTTACTACTTTGGGGAGTGGGAAGATTTTTTCGACATTGGACATGGAGTGCCTACAATCAGATTCTTCTTAGCCCTGAATCACGTTCACTCACTACTATCAACACTCACCAATACTATGGAGAATTTATTGCAAGGTATTCCTGGCATTTCCATTTTTCTTGATTACATACTAGTATCGGGAGCTAACTTTTGTGAACATGTGGAGCGTGTATGCAAAGTTTTAGGAAGACTAGAGGATCTTTGACTGAAACTGCATCCTACTAAGTGTTCTATTGGTGTTGACCAAGTACAGTATTTGGGTTATGCAATTAATTCTGGTTTGAAGCCTAGTAAGGAGAAGTTAGATGCTATATGTAATGCTCCTGACCCTAAGGATTTAACATAGTTATGCAGTTATTTGGGAATGCTAAATTTCTATAGGAAGTTCTTGGTAAATGCTGCTGCTATTCTTGAGCCTTTGAATAATCTTTTGAGAAAGGATGTTAGTTGGAAATGGAATGAGGAATATAGTAAAAGCTTTCCTAGAATCTAAAATGCTATTATTAGATGCCTGTCTAATTCATTTTGACTATAATTTACCTATTGTAGTGTCTGCTGACAGTTCTAAGTATGGTTTGGGTGTTGTTCTTTGTCAGAAGAAAGATGTTGCTGAATTGCCAGTCGTTTTTGCGTTCCGAACTCTAAATAAAGCCAAGACCAATTATTTTCAGACAGAGGAGGCCATTGCACTTGTTTTGGCGCTGAAAAAATATCATCACTATTTGTGGGGTCATACATTTTCTCTAATTACGGATCACAAACCACTTTTAGGTTTGGTCAGCCTTAATAAGTCTATTCCTGAAATGTCCTCTGGTAGGAGTCATCGATGGTCATTGATGATACAAGCCTATTCATTCGAGTTGTATCACTGTTCAGATAAATCTTTAGGTATGGCTGATGCTTTGAGCCAATTACCACTAGCAAATGCATCTGAGAGTCTCCCTGTTTGTGCAGAGTGGATTCAGTTAGTTAATACATTGGATGCCACCCCTGTAACTGCTAATGACATTAGTAAGTGGACTTCTAAGGACCCATTACTTGTTAAATTGCTACTCTATCTAGACTGTGGTTGGTCTGAGAATATTGAGGATGAAATGAGACCGTACTTCCATCGAAAAAATTAATTAAATATTCAACAAGGTTGCATTCTACGGGGACCTAGGGTAATTATTCCTCCTAAAGGGAGAGAGAATAATTAAATGAGTGACATCAAGAGCATTTGGGTTCTATTAAAATGAAGCAATTTGACCGAAGTTATATTCGGTGGCCTGGACTAGACCATGACCTTGAAGATTTGTCAGCTGGGTGCTCCGTTTCTCTAGCTACTAGGGCATTGCCTAAGAAAGCCTTTACACCTTTGGGATTGACCCTAGAGGCCATAGGGGAGAGTACATGCTGACTATGCTGGTCCAGTCATTGGTACCTATTTTCTAGTGCTAACTGATGCTCATTCTAAGTGGATTGAAGTGCTACCTACTAAAAACACTAGTTCTTTTGCTACAATTAATCTCATTAGAAGTGTTTTCTCACCTTTTGGTCTGCCTATGACACTCGTTACTGACAATGGTCCTAATTTTACGTCTAGGGAATTCAACCTATTTCTTGAGAAGAATGGTGTTCGAACTATCATGTCTGCATCCTACCAGCCAAGCACGAATGGCCAGGCTGAAAATACTGTCAAAGGTCTTAAAAATTTCCTAAAACACTGCTCTGGTGAAGATTGGAGAACTAAGTTAGAAATATCTTTTCCGGTACATAGTAACACCTCATTCTACTACTGGAGTGTCTCCAACTGAGTTGATGTTTGGCTGGAAGCTACGTACCATGTTGGATCTAGTATGCCCTAGTAAACATGTACAGCAGACTGTGTTGTCTAAGCAAGACCAGCGAAAGTCTAATTATGACAGTAATATTCCTAGAAATCTAGAATTGACACCGAAGTCTTATGGCATGGTGCGGAATTATTCGACAGTTTCTAAGGATCATTGGGTTCCTCCACGAGTGTTGCAACAAACTGGTCCTGTGTCTTACAAATGTGAACTTCCAGGAGGACATGTGGTAAGATGTCATCAAGACCAGATTCTAAATCGATCTACACCAAGTATTCCGTCTACACCTATTAAGACTTTCCCACCTGCTATAAGTGATGAGTGTGCTCTCTCGCCTATGGTTCATGAGAGAGAAGACAAACCTAATGGGGGAACTGAAGCTGACGTTCCGCCCAAACTGGCTACTCCGGTACGCCACTCTACTAGAGTTTTCAAGCCTCCAAATCAGCTTGATTTGTAGGGGGGAGTGGTGTAATGGAGTGGTAATATTGTACATAGTGTATGGTAATTCTAAGTAAAGTTCTACCTTACATGTTTTGTTGAGAGGCATTATTCCTATTCTAATCTAATTATAGCTAGTAGAATAGTTATCTTTTCCCCCCTGCAAATAGCTTCAGGCATATCCTACATATATCCTATCATTTTTCGATATCCTACCCTTACTAACATAACCCTTACCCTATTTTTAATGCTGCTAAGAAATATATGATAGTGATAATGTGATAATATATACAGTAAGTCAGGTATGTAATGGCAGGTTAGTTCTAGCTTGTTTAGCCGGTTCTAACTAAATACTGTGCATATCCTAACCTAATACCACTGTGTTTATGATCCGGTTGTTACCCATCCAGGCAACCTATTTAACCTTTAATGCAGGGTAAAATAAGTACATAACCTAATCTATTACAACTGGCGACTATATTACATAAAGTGTTTTACGCTATAAATTGAAAATAATTAATAAGTAATTTTGCCCTGTTGGCATTTCAAACGTTTCTTGTTAACCACACTTATAAATATATGTATGTGTATATGTATATATATATATATATATATATATATATATATATATATATATATATATATATATATATATATATATATATATTCCACCTTTATGACATCCACAGTATTTTTCTACTCTAAACATCTCCCTCCCAATACAAACTTCTGTGCATTTCCCCCCTATATGGCTTCTACAAAACTTCCCTTCTCCAAAAATCTCCTTTCTAATTTTTTGGGCCTGACAAGCCCTTCCCTAATCCCAAAAGCTTTTTACACTCCTTTACTGCCTCCATAGCACTGTTCTTTTCCCTGATCTCATTCCAATTTTCATTAACTTCATAGTACTTTCCTCACTTCCATATCCAACCTCCTACCTGTAGTGTTTCCCTACTCCCAAATTTTACTTTCACCATTATAGCCTCCACAGTAGTTACCGTGGCTCAAGCGGTAGCGTCCGCGACTTTGAGGCGTCAGGTGAGGGCTCGCGCCCCGTCACTGTCTGAGGTTACCAAGGGCATGCACTCAGGGTAACCATTACATCTACCAAATCAAGTCCTTAGCAAGAAGGCAACCCTCCTAGCCCTTGGTAGAAAAGGGAGTCCGTGACGCAAAACCGGAACTTACTAACTGACTAACTAAACTGTATTTATTTTGCTGATTCTTCATCAGCACTTTATTTCCAATAAGGAAATAAAGTGTTTTGAGTAATAAGTTGCAAATACTTCATAAGGTGCTTTTGCCCTTTTTGAACTGCAAACATTTCTAGCTAACCAAAATTGAATGAATACATTTTTATCTCGTAGATTCTTCCTTTATCATAAATAAAGTGTTTTACTATATAAATTGCAAATAATTAATAGGTAATTTTTTCCTGTTGGCATTGCAAACGTTTCTTGTTACCCACAATTTAATGAATACACATTGTATTTGTCTCGCTGATTCTTCATTTATTGTGAATAAATGGTTTTACACTAATGCCGGCAAATAATTAATAGTTTTGTATGCTCTTATGGTAGTGTAACTATTTCTGGATATCTCTGACTTACCAGTATATTTTCATCCAGTAGAATACATTGGAAACTCATTATTTGTGTGCTCATGCCTACAGTTTTCCCATTACTAGCGGTATGTTGTTTATGTTTCTGTAATTGCAGTGTCCTCTATCCTACTCTGCCTGTGTGATAGAGGTGATCGTCGAGTTGAGGCCAGTCCTGGCATCCCTCTGTGATGCCGGGACTCCATAAATTAATTTTTATTTAATTTGTTCCAGTTTTCCAAAATTAATTCATTTTTTTTATTGTGTTCTTGCATTTCCAAAATTAAAATAAAGATGACTTCTGAGTTTCATTTAACCGAGTAGTGGAATTCGGAGGATGTGCAAGGAAAGATTAGCCTTGGAAGTCTGTGAACTCCTAATCGATTTTAGAAACTGAATCCCCTTAGTAAAACCGACACTAAATAACATCTTCCTTCCCCCCAACATAAGTATATATATATATATATATATATATATATATATATATATATATATATATATATATATATATATATATATATATATATATATATATATATATATATATATATATATATATATATATATATATATATATATATATATATATATATATATATATATATATATATATATATATATATATATATATATATATATATATATATATATATATATATATATATATATATATATATATATATATATATATATATATATATATATATATATATATATATATATATATATATATATATATATATATATATATATATATACCTAAATATATATATATATATATATATATATATATATATATATATATATATATATATATATATATATATATATATATATATATATATATATATATATATATATATATATATATATATATATATATATATATATATATATATATATATATATATATATATATATATATATATATATATATATATATATATATATATATATATATATATATATATATATATATATATATATATATATATATATATATATATATATATATATATATATATATATATATATATATATATATATATTTATATATATATAAAATATATATATATATATATATATATATATATATATATATATATATATATATATATATATATGTGATGTGTGTGTGTGTGTGTGTGTGTGTGTGTGTGTGTGTGTGTGTGTGATTACCTAATTGTGATTACCTAATTGTGTTTACGGGAAAGAGCCCAAAGCTCGTATCTTCCCGTCTCCTGATCGGTTCTATTTTATACTTAGTAATACTTATCATACCTGTCCTTAAAACTATGGATTGAGATAACATTAACTACCTCCTCGCTTAGCCAATTCCAATTATCAACTACTCTTACACTGAAAAAGTATTTCCTTACATCCTGCAAAGAAGTTTTCTTACCAAGCTTCAAACTATGACCTCTAGTTCTAGAGCCAGCCATATCAAAATATCGATCCCTATCCACTCTATCATAACCATGAAGGAATTTAAAGACTGTCACCATATCCCCCCTCGCTCTTCTAGCTTCGAGTGATGGTAAGTCTAATCCCCTCAGCCTCTCATCATAACTGAGATTGCGTATTTCTGGCACCAGTTTCGTGGCATGTCTTTGAACTTTTTCAAGCTTAGCTATGTGCTTTTTCAAGTGCGGATTCCAAAAGGGGGCTGCATATTCGAGTTTTGGCCTCACATAGGTTACATAAATATTTCTGAACATTTCCTTGTCCATGTGCCAGAAGGCTACCCTTACATTTGATAAGAATGCATATGCTGCCCTTGCTATGCCATTTATATGTATTTCTGGAGACAAATCTGCCAATATGTTTACTCCTAGATCTCTCTCATTTTCTGTCTCTTGAAGTTGTACTCCAGCCATCGAGTAGTCAAGCTTGGGCCTTCTTGCACTTGTACCCATTCTCATTACCTTACATTTTGAAGTATTGAATTTCATTAGCCACTTTTCTGACCACTCATGCAGATTATTTAGATCCTCCTGAAGTTCTCTACCATTGTTCTCGTTTTTTACTTTCTTCACAATCTTTGCATCATCTGCAAACATATTCATGAATGAATTTACAGACTCTGGTTGGTCATTTACATATACAAGGAACAAAAGTGGCCCTAAAACTGAACCCTGTGGAACCCCACTACTAACTCTTCTCCATTCAGACACTGAGTGTCTTACTCTAACCCTCTGTTCCCTTCCTTCTAAGTAAGTTTTTATCCATTCCAAAACATTTCCACCTATTCTAGCCATTGATTGCAGCTTCCTAATAAGTCTCCCATGTGGAACAGTGTCAAACGCTTTCTGGAAGTCTAGGAATATGCAATCTGCCCAGCCCTCTCTTTCCTGTAAGATTTGGCTTACCTCATCATAAAATTCTAATAAGTTTGTTACTGTTGATCTACCTTCCCTGAAGCCAAGTTGCCTCATTGACAAATATTTGAAGGATTCCAAGTGAAGAGAGATATGTTTCCTTAGTAGTTTCTCCATAAGTTTGCAAACTATGCTGGTCAAGGAAACTGGTCTATAGTTCAGAGCCGTATCCCTCCTTCCCTTTTTAAAGATAGGTATCACATTTGCTTGTTTCCAGCATCTTGGAATCTCCCCCGACTCCAGTGACTCCTTAAATATGATACTTAGTGCCATTGATATTGTGTTTGTGCATTTTTAAGCACATGAGGGGATATGTCATCAGGACCTGTAGCTTTATGAACATCTAAATCCATCAGCGCTTTGCATACCTCTGTGGCTGTAAGGTTGATGTTCTCTAATACCGGCCCTTGAGCTTCTATCAATCCAATCTGAGGGGGTGAGGTATTTTCTACTGTAAATACTGACTGATACTCCTTGTTCAATTCTTTGCAGATCTCTTCATCCGTCTCAGTGATGCTTCCATCCGCTCTCTTTAGCCTTAAAACCTGTTCTTTTACCTTCAGTTTTCCTCTGATAAAGCTGTGGAAAAGCTTGGGATTTTCTTTCGCCTTCCTGGTGATGTCCCTCTCATAGTCTCTCTCTGCCTCTCTCCTTTTACTTAGGTAGTCATTTCTTGCTCTTTTGTAGGTTTGCCAGGCATTTATGTTTTTTCTCCTCCTATGCCTTTTCCAGCATTTGTCTCTCCACTCCTTAGCTCTTTTACACCCATTATCGAACCATTTCTCTCTGGCATGAATTACACCTACTTTGGTGATAGGTATGCAGCAATCTACTATCTTCCCATATTTCTCACAAAAGATGTCATACATTTCTTGTACAGATTTGTTGTAAAATAAGGTTCTCCAGTCAATAACTGCAAAAAACTCATTCATTTTGATGTAATCTCCTTTCGGATAGTTCCTCCTCATGTCCTCAGTGCCTCTACTCTCAGGAAGAATATCTTCAATGATATACTCCATCGACAACACACAGTGGTCACTCTTTCCAATTGGTGGTTCATACTCAATTTTTTCAATATCCAACACATTATCTGTGAACACTAGATCAAGTAGTGATGGCTCATCCCCACCCCTGGCCCTTGTTGGTTCCATTACATGTTGGTGCAGGAAATTCCCTTGTACGCAATCTAGGAATCTTGCCCCGAATGAGTCCTCACCACTGTGTTGGTCAAGATTTATCCAATCTATCTCTTTATGATTAAAGTCTCCCATAATCAAAATCCTACATTTTTTCTCCCGTGCCATGTTAACAACTGAGTTTATGACTTCAATAGTACCTATATGACTTTCCTCATAAACTTCAAGCCTATTTTGGTTCCTTGGTGGGTTGTATACAACAGTTATTATAAAGCTCTCTGACCCAGTATTTATGAGAGCAACAAGAAATTCCTTGAACTCACTTTCTATAGCCAAGTTTATTTCTTCGACCTGAATCCTTTCACTTATGAGCAGTGCTATCCCTCCACCAGTCCTCTCAGATCTTTCAACCCTTAGTATTCTGAAGCCCTTAGGAAAAACTGTGACACTCTTTATGTCCTCACTCAACTTAGTCTCTGTAATTGCTACTATATCTGCCTTACTGTTGTGAATCCTATCTTTTAATTCTACTGCCTTACCAGCTAATCCATCAGCATTTGTGTATAACAATCTTAATGAGGCCCCATCCCCTGATCTTCTGTCATTATCTTCTTTATCTCCCCTTTGTCTGGAAGAACTCTGTAATGAAAATTTTTCTTCTCTTCTTCATTTCTTTCATCATTTAACCTTCTTGCCTCTTGCAACAAGCTTTTTATCTTTCCCATCTCTTCCTGTGTTCTGTATCGTCTAATGAACACTTCTTTGAATTCTTGAAGGTCTTTTAGACTTTTTTTCTCAACAATATTTCCCTACATGTTTCCCCTCTCTCAAAGGTTACTTTTGTTGGTCTCGGCTTTCCTTCCCTTGAATATTTACCCAGTTGGTGTATGTTTACAATATCCTCAGGACCACATACTACTCCAAGCTTTCTTATCAGGTCTACAACCCTAGCTTTATTTTCTTCAAGTCTCCCCTGCCATGTTGGCTCCTGGGACTCGCTTATGCCTGAGATTACCACTGTCTTCTCCTTATCAAGTGCCTGTCTGATGAGTGGGTTTGCCCTTTCCACCACAACGTCTTTCATTTTTTCGATTACTGTCTCTTTATAGTCAACTGTTTGTATGTTTTCCAGTGCCACCACCTTTACAGCCTCTTTTACTGCCACATTCCCCTTTAGTGCATCAGCAAAGGAAGTTTTCATGGCATCATTTTCCATATTCAGCTCCTGGAACTCTTTTCTGAACTGTTCAATGTTTTCCTTAATCTGGACATTCCAAGCAGCAATCTCGTCCCTCTCAGAAGAGAGCAGTGAACTAACATCTAATTCCTTTAGGTTGTCATTCAGCTGTTTGTTTTTATCTTCTTGTTTAGAAATTCTAGATTCTAGTTGACTCTTTTCCCCTTCCAGCTTCTTTATTCTTTTTTCTAGTTCCTTTCTCTCCTGCCCTTGTGCTTTATTTGCTTCCTCCAAAGATCTTATTTGCTCTCTGAGTGTTTCATTCTCTTTCATTTCTCCATCCATATTCCGAATTTTATTATCAAGGCTTATAACCATTTCCTCTAAATTCTTGATTTTCTGTTTAAGTCTCCTAATGGCTACCCCTCCTACCGACCCGAGAAACAGGAAAAAAAAAAGAGAAAAACTTTTAATTAAGCTACACACCGAATTTTTATATCTCCATATAAGTGGTATTTAGTGACTCAGTTTATCTCTTTTCTGGTAACACACATCTTAACTTAAAAACTTGACCATGGTAATTTAAGGATAAAAAGAAAAAGAAAAAAATGCAACAAAACAAAAGTCAAACCTGAAGGAAAAATTCGAACCTGTGTCTGAGGTGGCACCCACCTGTTTCTGCTATAAATTCTTCCTAACTGATAAACTCACTTGCTAACCAA
This sequence comes from Halocaridina rubra, assembly GCA_037179515.1. Taxonomy (NCBI): domain Eukaryota; kingdom Metazoa; phylum Arthropoda; class Malacostraca; order Decapoda; family Atyidae; genus Halocaridina; species Halocaridina rubra. The sequence goes on from JAXCGZ010007615.1 coordinate 16,255, forward strand.
GATATGCTATCACAGGATTAGACTTTACATTTAACTCAATATATATGCAAAATAAAAACAAAATAGTAAAAGAGAAAGCTAAAAGAAAAGCAAAAAAGAAAAAGGAAGAAAATAAGACAGCTGTACTACTTGGCAACTTAACTCAGTACTGTTGACAGGTGGATATTTGTTTCTTTTTACTTATTCAATTTTTTCGTGTATCAAACTAACTAACAAGTTAATAAAAATGGGAAGGATACTGATTTTAACAATATATGGAACCACAGGATCAGGTAAACGGCTTAAGAGCTTTCCCCAGTTTACACAAAAAATTAGGTAATGTGATGTGATGGCTTCACCTCTGGAAACTCTTCTAAATTTCCTTCAAGGCAGAACTGGACTGCGTGTGTGTGTGATTACCTAATTGTGATTACCTAATTGTGTTTACGGGAAAGAGCCCAAAGCGCGTATCTTCCCGTCTCCTGATCGGTTCCATTTTTATACTTAGTGATACTTATCATACCTGTCCTTAAAACTATGGATTGAGATAGCATTAACTACCTCCTCGCTTAGCCAATTCCAATTATCAACTACTCTTACACTGAAAAAGTATTTCCTTACATCCTGCAAAGAAGTTTTCTTACCAAGCTTCAAACTATGACCTCTAGTTCTAGAGCCAGCCATATCAAAATATCGATCCCTATCCACTCTATCATAACCATGAAGGAATTTAAAGACTGTCACCATATCCCCCCTCACTCTTCTAGCTTCTAGTGATGGTAAGTCTAATTCCCTCAGCCTCTCATCATAACTGAGATTGCGTATTTCTGGCACCAGTTTCGTGGCATGTCTTTGAACTTTTTCAAGCTTAGCTATGTGCTTTTTCAAGTGCGGATTCCAAAAGGGGGCTGCATATTCGAGTTTTGGCCTCACATAGGTTACATAAATATTTCTGAACATTTCCTTGTCCATGCGCCAGAAGGCTACCCTTACATTTGATAAGAATGCATATGCTGCCCTTACTATGCCATTTATATGTATTTCTGGAGACAAATCTGCCAGTATGTTTACTCCTAGATCTCTCTCATTTTCTGTCTCTTGAAGTTGTACTCCAGCCACCGAGTAGTCAAGCTTGGGCCTTCTTGCACTTGTACCCATTCTCATTACCTTACATTTTGAAGTATTGAATTTCATTAGCCACTTTTCTGACCACTCATGCAGATTATTTAGATCCTCCTGAAGTTCTCTACCATTGTTCTCGTTTTTT
>JAXCGZ010007615.1:22500-27500 GCA_037179515.1 Halocaridina rubra
TTAGACCTTCGAATCTGAGCAGTACAGTGATTCCTAGCCACAACAAAAGTAGAACAAGTTAAATCAGAAGGTGAGGCTTGGCAAGATCGGTGTGCTCGATTCCTAGCCTGAATAGCAATGGAGCAGGCACGGTCAAACCAAGGTTTAGGGGGAGAGAAAGCTTTTGTTGAAGAGGGGATGTACGCCTCCATTCCCATGGTCATGATCTCGGCAAATTTTAGAGCTACCTGATTAGGGTTGCGGGACTGAAAGCAGTAGTCATCCCACGGGAAGTCAAAGAAGAAGTTACGCAAATTTTCATGTTGGGTACGCTCAAAGTGCCAAAGGCGGTGCTGAGTAGGAGGGATTGGTGGAGGGGGAGTGAAAATGGAAGAGCTGAGATCATAGAGTGGTCAGATTTACCAAGAGGGGAAAGCACAGAATAATAGTAGTTCGAAGGGTTAGATGTAAAAGATAGGTCAAGAGTGTTTGCAGCATGTTTGTGATGATCAGGAACATGCGTAAAATGCTTGATGATTTGCTTCAGATCGTGAGTAATAGAGAAAGCAAGGGCATCACTTCCTCGCACATCATTGTGAGAAAAATGAAGCCATTCACTGTGATGTACAGTGAAGTCTCCAATGTAGAGAACTTCGGCATGTGGGTGAGAAGATAGCAAGGACTCGTGGCATTAGGACAGATATACAAAGAGAGACACAAACTCGGTGGAGTTTGGAGAACAGTAGCAGAAGCAAAGGAAGATAGTGGTAGTGGAGAGATAGACTTTTAGCCAGAGAACATCAAAGTCGGGAGATTCAAGGTCCATGAGCCTCGCAATAGGAGTGTTAGTATTGCAGTAGGCACAAACCCCACCTTTCGAACGAAAACAAGTATACAGATTATAGTGAGAGATTTGAAATGAGTTAGTGGAAGCATATATAGGCAGCTGGGTTTCAGATAGGACGAGGAGGTTAGGGAGGAAAGTACCCAAGTGCTGTTCCACAGACGTAAGATTAGAGTTCAGCCCACGAATGTTAGAATAGTGAAGAGTGAATGAAGCAGATCTATTGGGAAGTGCAAGGTTAAGGGCAGAACCATTACTACCACCAGGCATGTCTGCCCTCAAGCCAATAGTGGAGTCAACACGATCCCCGGATATTCTTCGCACCCCTCTATGCTGGGTACTGGGGGCCATTAGCTGTGGACCTTTTATGAATAATAACAAATGTGAGGAAAAAAGAGAGAAAAAGAGACAAATGTAATGGAATAGCAAGAGATGTGTGATGAATACGCCAGAATATTCAGTGTAGATGTAGGCATGAGCAAAGAACCGTCCTGAAGGACGACTCAACCCTGAAGAGTCTGGACCAGTCCTAGTTGCATCCTAATACCTTCAATCGTGTATATATATATATATATATATATATATATATATATATATATATATATATATATATATATATATATATATATATATATATACACACACACATACACACACACACACACACACACACACACACACACGCTCGCATAAATACTGGGTCAGAGAGCATTATAACAACTTTTGTATATAAGCCACCAAGGAACCTAGAAAGGCTAGAAGTTTATGAGGAATGTCATATAGGTACTATTTAAGTCAAAAATTCATTTGTTAACATTGCAAGAGAGAGAATATGTACAATTTTCATTATGGAAGATTTTAATCATAGAGATATAGATTTGATAAATCTTGATCCACACAGTGGTGAGGACTCATTTGGTGCAAGATTCTTAGATTGCGTACAAGGGAATTTCCTACATCAACATGTACTGGAACGAATGAGCGCCAGGGTTAGGGATAAGACATCGCTCCTTGATCAAGTATTCACATATAACGTATTTGACATTGAAAAAATTGAGTATGAAACACCAACTGGAAAGAGCAACCACTGTGTGTTGTTCATGGAATACATCATTGATGATGTTCTGGATAAGAGTAGAGGCACTGAGGACACGAGGAGGAACTATCCGGAAGGAAATTACATCAAAATGAATGAGTTTTTTTGCATTTATTGACTGGAGAACCTTAATTAAGAACAAATCTGCGCAAGAAATGTACGACATCATTAGCGAGAAATATGGGAAGATAGTAGATTACTGCATACCTGTCACCAAAATGGGAATAATTCATGCCAAAGGGAATTGGTTCAATAATGAGTGTAAGAGAGCTAAGGAGTGGAGAGACAAATCCTGGAAAAGGTATAAGAGGAGTAAAAACATAAATGCATGGCAGACTTATAAAAGAGCAAGAAATTATTACTTAAATAAAACAAGAGAGGCAGAGAAAGACAATGAAAGGGATATCATCAAGAAGGCTAATGAAAATCCAAAGCGTTTCTACAGCTCTATCAGAGTAAAACTGAAGGTAAAAGAACAGGTTTTACAGCTTAAGAGAGAAGATGGAAGCACCATTGAGATAGATGAAGATCTGTAAAGACTTGAACAAGGAGTTTCAATCAGTATTTACAATAGAAAACACCCCACCCTCTCAGATTGCAGAGATAGAAGCTCATGGGCTTGCATTAGAAAACATGATCTTTTCAGCCACAGATGTATGCAAAGCACTGATGGAATTAGATGTCCATAAAGCTACAGGTCCCGATGATATATCCCCTTATGTACTTAAGAAATTCGTAAATTCAATATCAGCGGCACTAAGTATCATATTTAAAAAGTCGCTGAGACAGGGGATATATCAAGATGCTGGAAAAAAGCTAGCGTGATAAGTATTTTCAAAATGGGAAGGAGGTATACTAAACTATAGACCTGTTTCATTGACCAGCATAGTTTGCAAAGTAATGGAGAAACTACTAAGGAAGCATATCTCTCTTCACTTGAAATCCTTCAACTTTTTGTCAGTGAGACAACATGATTTCAGAGAAGGTAGATCAACAGTAACAAACTTATAAGAAATTTATAATGAGGTAAGCCGAATCTTACAGGAAAGAGAGATCTGGGCAGATTGCATATTCCTAGACTTCCAGAAAGCATTTGAAACTGTCCCGCATGGGAGACTTATTAAGAAGCTGCAAGCAATGTCAAGAATACGCCAAAATATCTTGGAATGGATAAAAACATACTTAGAAGGAAGGGAACCGAGGATTAGAGTGAAACACTCAGTGTCTGAATGGAGAAGAGTTAGTAGTGGAGTACCACATGATTCAGTTATAGGGCCAATTTTGTTCCTTGTGTAAATGACCTACCAGAGTCTGTAAATTCATTAATGAATATGTTTGCAGATGATGCAAAGATTGTGAAAAAAGTAAGAAACGAGAACAATGGTAGAGAACTTCAGGAAGACGTAAATAGTCTTCATGAGTGGTCATAAAAGTGACTAATGATATTCAATAATTCAAAATATAAGGTAATGAGAATGGTACCAGTACAAGAAGGACCAAGCTTGACAACTCAGTAGCAGGAGTAGAACTTCGAGAGACAGAGAATGAGAGACATTTAATAGTAAATATACTGGTAGAGTTGTCTCTGGAAATGCATATTAATGGCATAGTAAGGGCAGCATATGCTTCCTCAGCAAATGTAATGGAGCATTCATGCACACAGACAAGGAAAAAATTCAGAAATATCTATGTAACCTATGTGAGGACAAAGCTTGAATATACAGCCCTCTCTTAGAATCTGCACTTGAAAAAGAACGTAGTTAAGCTAAAAAAAGTTCTAAGACATGCCACGAATTTGGTGCCAGAAATGCGCTATCTCAGTTATGATGAGAGGCTGAGGGAATTAGACTTGCCATCACTTGAAGCTATAAGACTGATTAGGAATATGGTGACAGTGTTAAAATTCCTTCATGGTTATGACAGAGTGCATAGGGTTCGATATTTTCATATGGCTGGCAATACAACTACAGGTCATAGTTTGAATCTTCGTAAGTAAAATTCTTTGCAGGATGTTAGGAAGTACTTTTTTAGTTGAAGAGTAGTTGACAATTGGAATTCGCTATGCGAGGAGGTAGTTGATGCTAATTCTGTACATAGTTTTAAGGACAAGAATGATTAATATTACTAAGCACGAAATGGACTCGACCAGGAGACGGTAAGCTATGAGCATGGTACTCTTTCCCGGATGCACGATTAAACAATTAAAATTAGGTAATTTTACACACACACACACGCACACACAAAACCCACCAAGGAACCAAAATAGGCTTGAAGTTTATGAGGAAAGTCATATAGGTACTATTGAAGTCATAAACTCAGTTGTTAACATGGCACGGGAAAAAAAATGGAGGATTTTGATTATGGGAGACTTTAATCATAAAGAGATAAATTGGATAAATCTTGACCCACACAGTGGTGAGGACTCATTCGGGGCAAGATTCCTAGATTGCGTACAAGGGAATTTCCTACACCAACATGTAATGGAACCAACAAGGGCCAGGGGTGGGGATGAGCCATCACTACTTGATCTAGTGTTCACAGATAATGTGTTGGATATTGAAAAAATTGAGTATGAACCTCCAATTGGAAAGAGTGACCACTGTGTGTTGTTGATGGAGTATATCATTGAAGATATTCTTCCTGAGAGTAGAGGCACTGAGGACATGAGGAGGAACTATCCGAAAGGAGATTACATCAAAATGAATGAGCTTTTTGCAGTTATTGACTGGAGAACCTTATTTTACAACAAATCTGTACAAGAAATGTATGACATCTTTTGTGAGAAATATGGGAAGATAGTAGATTGCTGCATACCTGTCACCAAAGTAGGTGTAATTCATGCCAGAGAGAAATGGTTCGATAATGGGTGTAAAAGAGCTAAGGAGTGGAGTGACAAATGCTGGAAAAGGTATAGGAGGAGAAAAAACATAAATGCCTGGCAAACCTACAAAAGAGCAAGAAATGACTACCTAATTAAAAGGAGAGAGGCAGAGAGAGACTATGAGAGGGACATCACCAGGAAGGCTAAAGAAAATCCCAAGCTTTTCCACAGCTTTATCAGAGGAAAACTGAAGGTAAAAG
>JAXCGZ010007615.1:42500-45000 GCA_037179515.1 Halocaridina rubra
GATTCAACCCTATCAAGGAGATAAGTATAAAAAGCACCCCTTATGTGAGAGCAGTATTCTAAGCAGGGATGGAAAAGTAATGACGAAAACGAAACAGAACACCCAATTTTTTGCATGCATATTTAGAAATCTCAATTATGTGATACCTCCAAGACAAGCTAGAGGCTACTCTGGATTCTTAATATGTTGATAGGATTAAGAAGGCAAATTTTGCTAGTTTTGAAGACAACAGTGCTATCATAAGGAGAAGATAAAGAGATAGCTAGACACTCTGTCCTTGAGCAATTATATTTAACTAAATTTTGGGTACCCCACTCAGATACCCTCTGCAAATCGTAGCTGAGAGTAGAAGAAAGCGTGATACGAGACTGAAAACGAGCAGATGAAGGGTTGTGAAGATATAGCAGAGGAAAATGAAGGATAGGATCGTCGGCAAAGGTGTGGAGAAGAGAGCAGGATGGGGGCTGAAGAAGATCGTTGATGAAGAGAAAGAAAAGAGTAGGTGCAAGAGCAGAGCTCTGTGGAACACCACTTGTAACAGTGAATGAGCTAGACGTTGCACCATCAACAACCACAGACATAAAATGGTCAGAAAGAAAAATGGAAATCAGATAAGAGAGAGAAGGGGTAAAGCCATAAACAGGGAGTTTGACCAACAGAGCCTTGTGCAAACTCCGTCAAAAGCCTTAGAGATATCAAGAGCGACGACAAAGGATTCCCCATAGCTCCTCAGAGAAGATTACCAACTAAGTAAGATAGGCCAGGAGGTACCATTGGATTTTGCATTGCAAATGCTGTACTAGTGATTGAAGATAAGTGCGTTAGATTCAAGACATTTCAAGAAGTGAGAACTGTTCAGAGATTCAAATAATTTAGTGATAACAGAGGTTAGGGCAATAGGTCAGTAGTGTGAAGGCCTAGAGCAGTCACCCTTATGTGGAACAGGTTAAACTAAAGCATGCTTCCAAGAAGAAGGATAGATGTTGGTTGAGAAAATGAGGCAAAACAGACAGCAAAGCATGGAAGAAAGTTTATCTGCAAACTCCTTAAGGAAGGAACCTTGCAGGGATAATATAAGCTCCGAATACCTTGTTTGTCTTAAAAGATCAAAGAGCCTTATGGATTTTGCATGAAGAAAGAATAAGGTAGGGCATAGAGTTAGAAAGGGGTAAAGTATGAGGGACAGGTGCACTGGAATTGCTTATGGAAGAGTTGGCAGAAAAATGAGAGACAAAGAGAGTTGCTTTGTCAGTGAAAGAGCAAGCTATAGAATCATCAGAGTGAATAAGAAGGCAAAAGCTTTAGTTACAAAAGTTTTTGAAGATTTTTTTGGTTAAGGGCCAGAAACAATTATGAGTGGGAGAGGAGTTAAGATCATCAACATTCCTTCTTAAAAAGGAAGATTTATACCTTTGACTCTGGGAAGTACATCAATTCCTAGCTGTAACAATAGCAGAGCAAGTTAATGAGAATGGTAGGCTTTGTACAATTGGTATGCCCAATCCCTGGCCTGAATAGTAATGGAGCAGGCATGGTCAAACCAAGGATTATTGGGAGAAAAATTTTCATAGAGGAGAGGATGAACACCTCCATTCCTGAGGTTACAATCTCCGTAACTTTTAGGGGTACCTGATTAGGGTTGCAGGTTCAAAAGCAGTGGTCATTGTATGGGAAATCAGAGAAACTTATGCAAATCATTGTGTTGGGTACACTCAAAGTGCCAAAGATATCTGAGCAGGAGGAATTGAAGGAGGGGGGGCAAAAATGTAAGAGATTTAGATCACAGAGTGGTCAGGTTTACCAAGAGGGGAAAGCACAGAATAATAGTAGTTTGAAGGATTAGAAGTGAGAAATAGGTTAAGTGTGTTATCTGCATGTTCATGGCAATCAGGAACACGAGTAGGATGTGTGATAATCTGCTGCTGATCATGAGTAAAAGAGACAGCAAGGGTCTCATTTCTTCCCACATCAGTGTGAGAAAAATTAAGCCGCGCAGTGTTGTGTACATTGAAGTTCCCAATATAGAGAACTTCAGCATGTTGGTGAGAAGATAGCAAAGACTCATGGCAAGAGGACAGATATACAAACAAAGACACAAAGACGGTGAAGTCTGGAGAGCAGTAGCAGAAGCAAAGGAACTTGTGGTAGTAGAGAGATAGATCTTCAGCCAAAGAATATCAAAGTCAGGATATTCAAAGTCCATGAGCCTTGCAATAGGGGTGTTAGTGTTGCAGTAGGCACAGACCCCACCTTTGGAATGAAAGTGAGGATACAGGTTATAGTGCGAGAGTTGATATGTGTCAGAGAAAGCACGGCTAGAGGAGGAGGTTAGTGAGTGATGTACACAAGAGCTGTTCACAGATGAATGATTGGAGTTCAGATCATGAGTATTAGTAGAGTGAAGAGTGAAAGAAGCAGATCTATCAGGACCTGCAAGGTTAATGGCAGAACCATTACTACCACCAAGCAAAATGCACATAGATTCTTAGCACCCCTCTGT
>JAXCGZ010007615.1:52500-60000 GCA_037179515.1 Halocaridina rubra
CTCGGTGGAGAATCACTGGAGGGTCCTGGTTGTGGGTCGTCGATATCTTCTTCTCTCTCCTCCTCCTCTCCACGGTCGCCACTGTCGTTGTCGGGTTCGTTTGCAGCGAATGTCTCGTACAGCTTCTTCGCCTTTGTTTGTATGATATTGTTGTCTATGCTGCTGTTCTTCTTTCTGCAATCAGCAATCCACAGGGCCAAAGCAGATTCCATCCGCACTATTATCTTATTGCGGGGTGTTACAACCCTCTTCGCTGATTTACTAAATGAAATAGTCACTGTTTTCCTGATATTTGCCTCGTCCTTTTTGATGTAGCGAACAGTAGATTCATTGAGGCCAAAATGGTGGCTGACATCCGCAAACTTTCTTCCTTCTTTCAGCATATCTAACAGTTTCACCTTATCCATTATGGTTAACATCTTTCTTTGCTGCTTAGGCTCACTACCAGAAGCCTTAGAAGATGAAGGACGTTTGGGAGGCATTGCAAAGGTTGAAATACGTGAGTAAAAAAAATCACAAGCACAACGTATTAAAAAGCACAACGTGAACGGCGCACATGTGAGTTAGACTGAACAAGTGAGGCGAGACAATGGAAGAAGGTGTGAGAACCAAGCTTCAATGAAAAAGCCAATCAGACCCCATGATACAGAACATACAGAAAAACAATTATGTGATTCGTCATCTCCAACCTTTCATCCAGTAGCATTCTATGAACTATCTCACGTAGGTGCGAGTCTTTGCATTTTCCAAGACGCCAACACATTGTACGCTATCATAGAGTATTTCACATGGTGTAATATTGTGAGTTATATGTTTGAATTTATGTTTTTTTAAGATATTTTACTGTTTTATTACTCTTAGGCTAGGAAATACTTGTTTTATCAATAGAATAATGAAAATTTCAATATGTACTAGCTCACGTAGGTGCAACCCTTTTCGTTTTCCGAAACGCTGATACCGGGATCGTATTTTATATGGTGCGATACTGTGAGTATTTATGCTTTTTACTATTTCTTACTGTTTTATTATTCTTAGGCTAAGAAATACGTTTTTTATCAATAAAATCATGAAACTACTGGAAATTTAATATATGCTAGCTCAATTAGGAGTGACCCTTTGTGTTTTCCAAAGCACTGATACCGGTATCGTACTCTCTATGTTGCAGCGTTACATGTTCAAATTTACGTGTTTTTACTATTTCTTACTGTTTTATTATTCTTAGGCTGGGAAATACATCTTTTTATCGATAAAATAATGAAAAAAAAAATTTCAATAAAATAATGAAAATACTGATAATCTTTATAGTTTTAACATTTTAATATTTTCACATATACCCAGAAAAAAAAACTCGCCAAAAGATAAAACGCGATGCACTGAATTCGCGATGGGTGAACCGCAATATAGCAAGGGATTACTATATATATATATATATATATATATATATATATATATATATATATATATATATATATATATATATTCTTCTTTTTCTTTTTTTTGTACTGGTGATTGAAGATAAGTGCGTTAGATTCAAGACATTTCAAGAAGTGAGAACTGTTCAGAGATTCATATAATTTAGTGATAACAGAGGTTAGGGTAATAGGTCAGTAGTCTGAAGGCCTAGAGCAGTCACCCTTATATATTTATATATATATATATATATATATATATATATATATATATATATATATATATATATATATATATATATATATATATATATATATATATATATATATATATATATATATATATATATATATATATATATATATATATATATATATATATATATATATATATATATATATATGTATATATATATATATATATATATATATATATATATATATATATATATATATATATATATATATATATATATGTATATATATATATATATATAAATATATATATATATATATATATATATATATATATATATATATATATATATATATATGTGTGTGTGTGTGTGTGTGTGTGTGTGTATATATATATATATATATATATATATATATATATATATATATATATATATATATATATATATATAGTGTGTGTGTGTGTGTGTGTGTGTGTGTGTGTGTGTGTGTGATTACCTAATTGTGATTACCTAATTGTGTTTACGGGAAAGAGCCCAAAGCTCGTATCTTCCCGTCTCCTGATCGGTTCCATTTTAGACTTAGTGATACTTATCGTACCTGTCCTTAAAACTATGGATTGAGATAGCATTAACTACCTCCTCGCTTAGCGAATTCCAATTATCAACTACTCTTACACTGAAAAAGTATTTCCTTACATCCTGCAAAGAAGTTTTCTTACGAAGCTTCAAACTATGACCTCTAGTTCTAGAGCCAGCCATATCGAAATATCGATCCCTATCCACTCTATCATAACCATGAAGGAATTTAAAGACTGTCACCATATCCCCCCTTACTCTTCTAGCTTCGAGTGATGGCAAGTCTAATTCCCTCAGCCTCTCATCATAACCGAGATTGCGTATTTCTGGCACCAGTTTCGTGGCATGTCTTTGAACTTTTTCAAGCTTAGCTATGTGCTTTTTCAAGTGCGGATTCCAAAAGGGGGCTGCATATTCGAGTTTTGGCCTCACATAGGTTACATAAATATTTCTGAACATTTCCTTGTCCATGTGCCTGAAGGCTACCCTTACATTTGATAAGAATGCATATGCTGCCCTTACTACGCCATTTATATGTATTTCTGGAGACAAATCTGCCAGTATGTTTACTCCTAGATCTCTCATTTTCTGTCTCTTGAAGTTGTACTCCAGCCACCGAGTAGTCAAGCTTGGGCCTTCTTGCACTTGTACCCATTCTCATTACCTTACATTTTGAAGTATTGAATTTCATTAGCCACTTTTCTGACCACTCATGCAGATTATTTAGATCCTCCTGAAGTTCTCTACCATTGTTCTCGTTTTTTACTTTCTTCACAATCTTTGCATCATCTGCAAACATTTTTCATGAATGAATTTACAGACTCTGGTAGGTCACTTACATATACAAGGAACAAAAGTGGCCCTAAAACTGAACCCTGTGGAACTCCACTACTAACTCTTCTCCATTCAGACACTGAGTGTCTTACTCTAACCCTCTGTTCCCTTCCTTCTAAGTAAGTTTTTATCCATTCCAAAACATTTCCACCTATTCTAGCCATTGATTGCAGCTTCCTAATAAGTCTCCCATGTGGAACAGTGTCAAACGCTTTCTGGAAGTCTAGGAATATGCAATCTGCCCAGCCCTCTTTTTCCTGTAAGATTTGGCTTACCTCATCATAAAATTCTAATAAGTTTGTTACTGTTGATCTACCTTCTCTGAAGCCATGTTGCCTCACTGACAAAAAGTTGAAGGATTCCAAGTGAAGAGAGATATGTTTCCTTAGTAGTTTCTCCATAACTTTGCAAACTATGCTGGTCAAGGAAACTGGTCTATAGTTCAGAGCCGTATCCCTCCTTCCCTTTTTGAAGATAGGTATCACATTTGCTTGTTTCCAGCATCTTGGAATCTCCCCCGACTCCAGTGACTCCTTAAATATGATACTTAGTGCCACTGATATTGTGTTTGCGCATTTTTTAAGCACATGAGGGGATATGTCATCAGGACCTGTAGCTTTATGAACATCTAAATCCATCAGCGCTTTGCATACCTCTGTGGCTGTAAGGTTGATGTTCTCTAATGCCGGCCCTTGAGCTTCTATCACTGCAATCTGAGGGGGTGGGGTATTTTCTACTGTAAATACTGACTGTGTGTGTGTGTGTGTGTGTGTGTGTGTGTGTGTGTGTGTGTGTGTGTGCAGTCGCTAAGTTGGCAGGTATTACCTTCGTGACAGGATTGCCTTTGCACTCTCTTTGTTATCTCCAGAGGAGTTTCTTGCGCTTGTAAGTTGTACGAACCATCGTTGGTAGTGCTTGTTTACACACATACACACACACACGAGAAAAATTTTCGTTACAGAATACTTCCAGACAAATGGGAGATAAAGAAGATAATGACAGAAGATCAGGGGATGGGGCCTCATTAAGATTGTTATACACAAATGCTGATGGATTAGCTGGTAAGGCAGTAGAATTAAAAGATAGGATTCACAACAGTAAGGCAGATATAGTAGCAATTACAGAGACTAAGTTGAGTGAGGACGTAAACAGTGTCACAGTTTTTACTAAGGGCTTCAGAATACTAAGGGTTGAAAGATCTGAGAGGACTGGTGGAGGGATAGCACTGCTCATAAGTGAGAGGATTCAAGTTGAAGAAATAAACTTGGCTATAGAAAGTGAGTTCAGGGAATTTCTTGTTGCTCGCATAAATACTGGGTCGGAGAGCATTATAATAACTGTTGTATACAACCCACCAAGGAACCAAAATAGGCTTGAAATTTATGAGGAAAGTCATATAGGTACTATTGAAGTCATAAACTCAGTTGTTAACATGGCACGGGAGAAAAAATGTAGGATTTTGATTATGGGAGACTTTAATCATAAAGAGATAGATTGGATAAAGAAGAAAAATTTTCGTTACAGAATACTTCCAGACAAAGGGGAGATAAAGAAGATAATGACAGAAGATCAGGGGATGGGGCCTCATTAAGATTGTTATACACAAATGCTGATGGATTAGCTGGTAAGGCAGTAGAATTAAAAGATAGGATTCACAACAGTAAGGCAGATATAGTAGCAATTACAGAGACTAAGTTGAGTGAGGACGTAAACAGTGTCACAGTTTTTCCTAAGGGCTTCAGAATACTAAGGGTTGAAAGATCTGAGAGGACTGGTGGAGGGATAGCACTGCTCATAAGTGAGAGGATTCAAGTTGAAGAAATAAACTTGGCTATAGAAAGTGAGTTCAGGGAATTTCTTGTTGCTCACATAAATACTGGGTCGGAGAGCATTATAATAACTGTTGTATACAACCCACCAAGGAACCAAAATAGGCTTGAAATTTATGAGGAAAGTCATATAGGTACTATTGAAGTCATAAACTCAGTTGTTAACATGGCATGGGAGAAAAAATGTAAGATTTTGATTATGGGAGACTTTAATCATAAAGAGATAGATTGGATAAATCTTGACCCACACAGTGGTGAGGACTCATTTGGGGCAAGATTCCTAGATTGCGTACAAGGGAATTTCCTACACCAACATATAATGGAACCAACAAGAGCCAGGGGTGGGGATGAGCCATCACTACTTGATCTAGTGTTCACAGATAATGTGTTGGATATTGAAAATATTGAGTATGAACCACCAATTGGAAAGAGTGACCACTGTGTGTTGTTGATGGAGTATATCATTGAAGACATTCTTCCTGAGAGTAGAGGCACTGAGGACATGAGGAGGAACTATCCAAAAGGAGATTACATCAAAATGAATGAGCTTTTTGCAGTTATTGACTGGAGAACCTTATTTTACAACAAATCTGTACAAGAAATGTATGACATCTTTTGTGAGAAATGTGGGAAGATAGTAGATTGCTGCATACCTGTCACCAAAGTAGGTGTAATTCATGCCAGAGAGAAATGGTTCGATAATGGGTGTAAAAGAGCTAAGGAGTGGAGAGACAAATGCTGGAAAAGGTATAGGAGGAGAAAAAACATAAATGCCTGGCAAACCTACAAAAGAGCAAGAAATGACTACCTAAGTAAAAGGAGAGAGGCAGAGAGAGATTATGAGAGGGACATCACCAGGAAGGCTAAAGAAAATCCCAAGCTTTTCCACAGCTTTATCAGAGGAAAACTGAAGGTAAAAGAACAGGTTTTAAGGCTAAAGAGAGCGGATGGAAGCATCACTGAGACGGACGAAGAGATCTGCAAAGAATTGAACAAGGAGTTTCAGTCAGTATTTACAGTAGAAAATACCCCACCCCCTCAGATTTCAGTGATAGAAGCTCAAGGGCCGGTATTAGAGAACATCAACCTTACAGCCACAGAGGTATGCAAAGCGCTGATGGATTTAGATGTTCATAAAGCTACAGGTCCTGATGACATATCCCCTCATGTGCTTAAAAAATGCGCAAACACAATATCAGTGGCACTAAGTATCATATTTAAGGAGTCACTGGAGTCGGGGGAGATTCCAAGATGCTGGAAACAAGCAAATGTGATACCTATCTTCAAAAAGGGAAGGAGGGATACGGCTCTGAACTATAGACCAGTTTCCTTGACCAGCATAGTTTGCAAAGTTATGGAGAAACTACTAAGGAAACATATCTCTCTTCACTTGGAATCCTTCAACTTTTTGTCAGTGAGGCAACATGGCTTCAGAGAAGGAAGATCAACAGTAACAAACTTATTAGAATTTTATGATGAGGTAAGCCAAATCTTACAGGAAAGAGAGGGCTGGGCAGATTGCATATTCCTAGACTTCCAGAAAGCGTTTGACACTGTTCCACATGGGAGACTTATTAGGAAGCTGCAATCAATGGCTAGAATAGGTGGAAATGTCTTGGAATGGATAAAAACTTACTTAGAAGGAAGGGAACAGAGGGTTAGAGTAAGACACTCAGTGTCTGAATGGAGAAGAGTTAGTAGTGGAGTTCCACAGGGTTCAGTTTTAGGGCCACTTTTGTTCCTTGTATATGTAAATGACCTACCAGAGTCTGTAAATTCATTCATGAATATGTTTGCAGATGATGCAAAGATTGTGAAGAAAGTAAAAAATGAGAACAATGGTAGAGAACTTCAGAAGGATCTAAATAATCTGCATGAGTGGTCAGAAAAGTGGCTAATGAAATTCAATACCTCAAAATGTAAGGTAATGAGAATGGGTACAAGTGCAAGAAGGCCCAAGCTTGACTACTCGGTGGCTGGAGTACAACTTCAAGAGACAGAAAATGAGAGAGATCTAGGAGTAAACATACTGGCAGATTTGTCTCCAGAAATACATATAAATGGCGTAGTAAGGGCAGCATATGCATTCTTATCAAATGTAAGGGTAGCCTTCAGGCACATGGACAAGGAAATGTTCAGAAATATTTATGTAACCTATGTGAGGCCAAAACTCGAATATGCAACCCCCTTTTGGAATCCGCACTTGAAAAAGCACATAGCTAAGCTCGAAAAAGTTCAAAGACATGCCACGAAACTGGTGCCAGAAATACGCAATCTCGGTTATGATGAGAGGCTGAGGGAATTAGACTTGCCATCACTCGAAGCTAGAAGAGTAAGGGGGGATATGGTGACAGTCTTTAAATTCCTTCATGGTTATGATAGAGTGGATAGGGATCGATATTTCGATATGGCTGGCTCTAGAACTAGAGGTCATAGTTTGAAGCTTCGTAAGAAAACTTCTTTGCAGGATGTAAGGAAATACTTTTTCAGTGTAAGAGTAGTTGATAATTGGAATTCGCTAAGCGAGGAGGTAGTTAATGCTATCTCAATCCATAGTTTTAAGGACAGGTACGATAAGTATCACTAAGTCTAAAATGGAACCGATCAGGAGACGGGAAGATACGAGCTTTGGGCTCTTTCCCGTAAACACAATTA
>JAXCGZ010007615.1:65000-92500 GCA_037179515.1 Halocaridina rubra
CTCATACGTAAGTTTTCTTTCTATTTTGTATTTTCATCAGTTTTCTTTGTCTGGTATTCCTTTAAATAAGCCCTCTCTCTCTCTCCTCTCTCTCTCTCTCTCTCTCTCTCTCTCTCTCTCTCTCTCTCTCTCTCTCTCTCTCCCTCTCTTATTATAACCTTTTCATCTTCTATTTCATGTCAATGGGCGTAAATGAAGCATTTATTAAATAGGGAGTTGAATAAGAGTAAGGAGAAATGGGGTGGGGGGGGTAAGTGGGGAGGTTTGGAAATGGAAAAATCTAAGGGAATGGGCGAAGGTAGAGAGGTTGGGAGCGATGGAGATGGGGGACCTTGAAAAGGGTAAGAGGAAATAGGATGAGTGGGTTGGGGTTTGGGAGGGGGAAATGGGTGTTAGGGGTATATGAGGGGAGGATCTTAACCCTTTGCACTTAGCCTTTAAAGGCACCTTCTTATTAAGTACTTAATTTGTCGTCAATCATGTTGGAGTTGGAGGTAGATGAGGGGGGTTTTGTGGGGGCTATGGTATGGATATGCCATGTGCCCCCCCTCTCTCTCTCTCTCTCTCTCTCTCTCTCTCTCTCTCTCTCTCTCTCTCTCTATGATAAGTATCACTAAGTATAAAATGGAACCGATCAGGAGACGGGAAGATACGAGCTTTGGGCTCTTTCCCGTAAACACAATTAGGTAATCACAATTAGGTAATCACACACTACTAAGGAAACATATCTCTCTTCACTTGGAATCCTTCAACTTTTTGTCAGTGAGGCAACATGGCTTCAGAGAAGGTAGATCAACAGTAACAAACTTATTAGAATTTTATGATGAGGTAAGCCGAATCTTACAGGAAAGAGAGGGCTGGGCAGATTGCATATTCCTAGACTTCCAGAAAGCGTTTGACACTGTTCCACATGGGAGACTTATTAGGAAGCTGCAATCAATGGTTAGAATAGGTGGAAATGTTTTGGAATGGATAAAAACTTACTTAGAAGGAAGGGAACAGAGGGTTAGAGTAAGACACTCAGTGTCTGAATGGAGAAGAGTTAGTAGTGGAGTTCCACAGGGTTCAGTTTTAGGGCCACTTTTGTTCCTTGTATATGTAAATGACCTACCAGAGTCTGTAAATTCATTCATGAAAAATGTTTGCAGATGATGCAAAGATTGTGAAGAAAGTAAAAAACGAGAACAATGGTAGAGAACTTCAGGAGGATCTAAAAATAATCTGCATGAGTGGTCAGAAAAGTGGCTAATGAAATTCAATACTTCAAAATGTAAGGTAATGAGAATAGGTACAAGTGCAAGAAGGCCCAAGCTTGACTACTCGGTGGCTGGAGTACAACTTCAAGAGACAGAAAATGAGAGAGATCTAGGAGTAAACATACTGGCAGATTTGTCTCCAGAAATACATATAAATGGCGTAGTAAGGGCAGCATATGTATTCTTATCAAATGTAAGGGTAGCCTTCAGGCACATGGACAAGGAAATGTTCAGAAATATTTATGCAACCTATGTGAGACCAAAACTCGAATATGCAGCCCCCTTTTGGAATCCGCACTTGAAAAAGCACATAGCTAAGCTCGAAAAAGTTCAAAGACATGCCACGAAACTGGTGCCAGAAATACGCAATCTCAGTTATGATGAGAGGCTGAGGGAATTAGACTTACCATCACTCGAAGCTAGAAGAGTGAGGGGGGGATATGGTGACAGTCTTTAAATTCCTTCATGGTTATGATAGAGTGGATAGGGATCGATATTTTGATATGGCTGGCTCTAGAACTAGAGGTCATAGTTTGAAGCTTCGTAAGAAAACTTCTTTGCAGGATGTAAGGAAATACTTTTTCAGTGTAAGAGTAGTTGATAATGGGAATTCGCTAAGCGAGGAGGTAGTTAATGCTATCTCAATCCATAGTTTTAAGGACAGGTATGATAAGTATCACTAAGTATAAAATGGAACCGATCAGGAGACGGGAAGATACGAGCTTTGGGCTCTTTCCCGTAAACACAATTAGGTAATCACAATTAGGTAATCACACACACACACACACACACACACACACACACACACACACACCATGTATGCACAAGCCCACAAACAATAATAACGGACAGGGAAAGCTAGAGTAGACTTCTCCTCCCCCTAACCTGGTATAACTAAGAATAATAATAATAATTGTAAATAATTATGAGTAATATAAAATAATAAAAAAAAAATACGACTACAGAATAAGAAGTAAGATATTAAACATTTACAAGTCATATTGCTATGAAATTACCTACAGTATTTCCTGTTGCTATTCAAGCCTAAGCAGTCGTTACTCGGTACACGCCCTTCCAACATTGGGACCAGAGTATCCAAGATTTATTACTTTTCAGGGATAAAAGGAAATATTTTGTTCCGTCAAGAGCAAATCGTTCCAACTTTTAGTATGAGTGTTTATATTGCAGGATTTGTTTAACCTGTTACTGTAAATGTTCATTATGACGATAAGTGAACCTTTAATCATGAATATATATATATATATATATATATATATATATATATATATATATATATATATATATATATATATATATATATATATATATATATATATATGTAACTGGCGTTGCAAGTTACAAATTCATACCACCTTATCCGACTGAGCTGTAGCTAAAAATCTCTATATAACAACACAACCGCCACATGCAAGCTTTTCTCCTGTAGGAAATTGCCCTCATATTAAATTGCCCACAGAACAATAGTCCCCATAAGCGGACAATTGTGTCTTAATGTGATGATATTAATATGATATATATACCACATAATCAAGAAATATTTTATGAAAAGAAGTTCAATTTATTATTTCATACTTGGTTATGTTAGCTTAGGATAGGTTAGGTGGTGTTGGATTAGGTTAGGTTATATTGTGTCAGATTAGGTGAGGCAAGGTTTGGTAAGCCTAGGTTGTATCAGATTAGGTTTGGTTACATTGTTTTTTGTTAGGTTAGTTAAAGTTTAATTAGTGTAGGTTGTGTCAGATAAGGTTAGGTTGCTTTAGTCAGACAACCAATGAAAGATAAACTAAGTATTAAGTGGTAGAACTCGGCACCCGATGTTAAATATTGAATGGCCAATGATCGCAGAGGGTTTCATTGTGAAGATACGGAGGTAGGACGTGTGCCCCAGGGCACAGTTCTCCTTTGGGGCAATTGTCCTACCTCCATATATTCTCTATGAAAGTGTGATGTTATCAATACTGTTAACCACGCAAAACGTTTTTGAACTACAGGGAACTCGATCAGGCGTCGCAGGTTACAAATTCATGCCTCTTTAACCGACTGAGCTACCAAAACAGGTAAAAAAAATCTGCATATAATACCACAACCAGAATGTGCAAGCACCTCTCCCGTCGTCCATACATTAATATTTGACAGTTGTAAGTGGAGCTTAAGTATGTAAATATTCATTGATGTTAACTATACTATTTTCCACGAATTCGATTTCATTGATTTTCAAAAAACTATCTGACTGCCAAGACTCTTTCCACCACATAGAGAGGAATTCGATAGCAACAGCATAAACACCAAACAAATTAGTCCAGCATGCCGGTTTTCAGTGCTAAGCTGCACTTTCAGCAAATATGTGTTAAGACCTCGACTACCTACTGCCATCAACAACTAGTAGAAATCGGATAGAATCATCATTTCATCTTAAAAAAAATTCCAAGGCCCCCTTTACCTCCGCAGCCCTACACGACACTTATCATTTTCAGAGTGGTATATCATACCATCAGCATTTAGACGCGAATTGCAGCCCTCATGTTAAGCAGTCGACTTGAGAGCGGAAGTTATTGGTTAACTTATAACTTCGTTATTGGTTTGACTGAGTTACCTATGTCTACATTTCTTTTGTAAATATTAACCTATATATATATATATATATATATATATATATATATATATATATATATATATATATATATATATATATATATATATATATATATATATTTATATAACTTACAAATCACATAGTTAAGAAGAGCCTTGCTAATGTACATCACATTAGGTGCGTAATTCACACATTAAAGTTGCACCTTGTCGTCTATTTCTGAACAAGTGATGTGATTTTCTGGCTCTTAGGCATTCAGTGACGTTGTTATCTATACAGAGGCATGAAAGCTCCTCTCCATTTTTTTAAATATTTTTATTCATTATTTTACCACACATAAAACACTGCATGTGCATGTGCAGTTGCATAAAATAAATTTTGTGCAAGATGAATATGCAATGATGAAGTTGAACAAATAATCGTATGTATATTTACAATCCACGCAATAATTCAGGACAAAAGTTTGGAAAATTCCTTCCTCTCCCTCCCCCTCCCTCATCGGTTGGGAATGGGGAGAGAGAGAGGGGGGGGAATGCGAGAAAAGTTCTCAAATTCATTTTGCAAAGGGGGAGATATATTATTTTCACATTCATGTTGTGAGCAAACATTACTCTCTTGTTTCTGTTTGGCTGCTCCTCTCTCTCTCTCTCTCTCTCTCTCTCTCTCTCTCTCTCTCTCTCTCTCTCTTAGATTGTGTGTGTGTGTGTGTGTGTGTGTATAAAACATATATTCAACAAATGGTTTCTTTTTCTATTATTATTATTATTATTATTATTATTATTATTATTATTATTATGACGCATATTATGATAATTCATATTGATGTTTATTTATTATTCATTTTGCTTATATTCATTTACGTTTCATTACTTTCCTTATATCGCGATCGATGCCACCCTGAGAGGACGATAGGAATGTGGCATCCAGTCTTAATTTCCCTGCCACACTTTCTAAAGGATGAATTGTCTGATAAATCTCACTGACAGGCTGAAAAGCCTACCTAGGAATGGAAACATTTTATTTTCATTGTTATTTATATGATTTCTATTTTTAAGTCTTTAATATTGCATGTCCATATTACTATCTATTGTCTTTATTTTCTTTATTTATCATTATTTTCAGATATCTTCCTTGATGTGTCTTCTGTTGCGATTACGGTTGTTATTTATACTGTTTTAACATATTTGTTATTGAAAGTCATATGAACTTCAGTTATAAGCAGAGCGTATTTTAGATGTCCTGATTATATCAATATTAAGGGAGATTATACTGATATGATTAAATACATGACATAGTACATAGAGTAGTGTTAATGACAACTTATCAGCTCATCATTTACCAAGGATTTTCTTTTATGCTTAAAAAGGATTTAACCTGTCTTCGAATAAGTTATTTTCAAATCCCCATCAACGGCCTTCAGAGACCATGTTGCATCTTACTTCGACTGCCTGTGTTCCAATAACTACTTGAAAAGGGGTCTAGGTAGGATCCGAATTATAGCGATTCATTTCATATATTGTTTCACTGAGGAGCCTGATATATATATATATATATATATATATATATATATATATATATATATATATATATATATATATATATATAGTATGTGTATATATATATATATATATATATATATATATATATATATATATATATATATATATATATATATATATATATATATATATATATATATATGAATTCCTCTTCTGTTTTCTAATCGAAATGCAAACGTGTAAAGATTTTGTTCCATGAAGTACCTTACACACTTAATGGTGGTCAGTAAGGCTGCTGATTTGATAGAGAATACCACGTGAGGAAAACCATTCTTCACTCATTCAGACCCTGAAAGCGCTCCTGGTGAAGAGATGTTATACTCTACACATAAGGGAGTTGAACTTAGATGCTCCCAAGTGGGGGGTGACAGGCGGCATATCCACTGATCAATACAATATTCTCTCCTTCCCTTTTCATGGAACTAAAGTTTCCGATATATAAATAGAGGTTCAAAAGCTCTCTCTCTCTCTCTCTCTCTCTCTCTCTCTCTCTCTCTCTCTCTCTTACACACACACACATACACACGCACACACACTCCTGTTAAGGAGGTCAGTAGAACATGTCAATAACATTAGTATCAACAAGAATAACAAAAGCAATGATGCATTCTCCTGATGGAGAGCGAGCATCAGGGGGATTGTGCGAGGGCGGTCTCTCTCTCTCTCTCTCTCTCTCTCTCTCTCTCTCTCTCTCTCTCTCTCTCTCTCTCCAAAGTGCTCTATTTTTAGCTCAATTTTAACTTTGACTCATGTACATGTATGGGGAGGGGGGGGGGGTTGTTTCGTAAATGCCACCAGGCTCAATCTCTCTTTGTTAGTATTGCATTTATTCTTCAACCTTTTTCATTTCATACTCTTATTTCTATTATAAATATGATGACTTTAAAATAATGTTATCATTATTATTATTATTATTATTATTATTATTATTATTATTATTATTATTATTATTATTGTAGTCACCGTGGCTCAAGCGGTAGCGTCCGCGACTCTGAGGCGGCAGGTCGAGGGTTTGCGCCTTGCCACGGTCTGAGGTTAGCAAGGGCATGCACTCAGAGTAACGATTACATCTGCCAAAACAAGTCCTTCGCTAGAAGGCAACCGTCCTAGCTCCTGATAGAAAAAGGGAGTCCGTGACATAAAACCGGCATTATTATTATTATTATTATTAGTAGTAGTAGTAGTAGTAGTAGTAGTAGTAGTAGTAGTATAATTGTTGATGTTATTGTTGTTGTTGCTATTATTATTATTATTATTATTATTATTATTATTATTATTATTATTATTATTATTATTATTATTATTTCCAAATAATATGCCTCCTACCGTCGGGATTCGAATCTGAAGCCCGTAGAATAGTAGTCCTCAGCTTAGTGCTCTGCGTCACAGAGCACTTCTCTGAGATTCCTCAGATATTTATAGATGGCTCAACTGCGCCTTTGCCCTCGGTAATTATGTGAGTATCATCAGTATAAGCCTCAGTTCTCCCTCCTTTAGTGGCTAAGTGCACCAAGCTGTGGGCTCCTGCTCTACAGGTCCAGGTTTGTATCCCAGCCGCAGGAGGAAGATTATTTGAAAATCTTAACAATACATAATTGCATTGCATTTGTTCTATTATTATTATTATTATCATTATTATTATTATTATTATTATTATTATTATTATTATTATTATTATCATTATTGTCGTATGAATTCTGGACTTCCATTTGAATTCACCAATTTGTAAGATGACTGGGTTATCTCACCGCTCGTCACCACTGACGTAATGTTTAATTACTACGTTACAATTATTAGTACCAGACGGGTACAAGGTAAGAATGGACAAGCAGTGATTCCTTTATCTTAATTTATTCTAGAGTACAACACATCCGACGCCTCAATGCCCCCACCCTATGACTATCACAATCTATGATCTATTCGTGCCCCTGGCAAAGTTCTAACTAACTGTCTCTGCCCTGGGTGGTTCTTGAAATACCCCCGGGGCAGGGCGTGGCTTGACATCCAATCCTGCCAATGAACTCGAGTGACATCTAGTCCTGCAAATCAATGCCAGGTTCGAAGTGGAGTCCCTCCCTAGTTTGGGGCGGGGCTGTTTCAACAAACCTATAGAACGGAAAAGTTCCAGGTCAGAGCGTGGCTATTGGGTAACTCTCCAGGGCATGTACATATGTATGGGCCACATGTTTGTGTTTCTTGTTGTTTAGGAAATGGCTAACTTCCTGGCCTTTCATCCTCACCGGGTACTCGATGCCAGATGCTAAGTCTCATGGTTCCGGTCATATATCTCCTTGACACTTTCTACAAATATGGGCCGTACATGCAGAAAACAAGCCTCCCACATTTGTTCCAGGTGCCTAGCCATAAATCGCGGTGGTCCCAAAGGAAAGCATGGTCTGCACCCAAAACTCAATAAAAGTGAGGGCATGTAATAAAACATCTGTGCCCTCGACCAACCGTTACAAGTTTCAGATTCTGGCTTCAGCATACCGGAAGTCATACGACATCCCTCCCAACCCAAACTGAAATATCTCTTATTTCAGTCGGAGCATGGGATAATTTTTCGAGAGCTCTTGGACATATCCTAGCTAACATTAGTTTACAATAGAAATGGGGCCGAATTATTTAAGCTATTTTCTAAGAATTCCTGGTTCTATGAACACTAAACAATCTTTAGTACAAACATTCCTATATTCAACAAATAAAATTAACTTTAATCATTAGGATTTCACTGTGTAACTACTCATTATTAAATACTAATCAAGATCACAAGTTAGTTTAGATCATGACGTTACTGTGTCTACTTCTCTCCTTTTTCAAAAGATTTACAAAAGTTGGTTAGCTACAGTAAAAAGATAAATCATGTAGAACATTTCAAATGCGAAAGACAATAACATAAATGGAAACTTCCTATCGTTACTATGGGGCATTGATTTGTCTTAAAATTGGGCCTTAAAAACTACTCCTGAAACAAACTATTGGTTACGATGTGAAAAGTCAGAAAACATTCATCATTCCAATGTGCAATTCCTATTCAGAGACAAACTGATATGAGAACTCAATGAACACAAAGATTAAATCATGATTCAAACAATGATAATGCTAAAGCAAAACACTAATATTATTTAAACAGGAGACAACTTATTACTGTCGGTGCAAATCATACAATCCATCAAAGGCACTTATTCAAAACTATCTTTAAAGGAGTCTCTGAGTTGTCGCTTAAAATTATCTTAAAACTAGGTAAAACAAATAATAAAAGGGGACCTTTTCTTTCCCATTTTTTTTTCAGTTCTAAAGCGTGGGTTGTTCTTTCCAACAACTAATAAGGGATTTTTAAATATCCTTCTTTCTCTCTGGGATTTCATCAATTCGTTTACATGGCTTTTTAGAGTGTTTTTCGGACGTTAGAGACTTTTGTTTTCTCTGTCCCTTGCTCATGAATTCTTGCTAGGCGCGATTCCACGGTTTCTCTCTGGGATTTCATTTTTTCACTCCCCCGCCGTCCTTGCTGCAGGCCCAGGTTCGTACTCTACCATAAATTATCTCCATTTCCAAGATAGGCAAGACAAAGAGGAAGCGATCAATGCACCTTTCTAATCCTTCCAGCCTGGCTTTCTCGTCCCACCCTCGGCCGATCTTGACTAAGACCACCACGTAGGAGACCTGCATCGTCACGGCGATTTCTCTTCCGTACGGCAATCCACACGTACCTTCGAAGCAGACCTCGGGATGAAAATTTGAACCTATGTCACTACTACAGTTGTAAGAAAGGTTCCCTATGACTTCTGGGTACCAACAATGGCCATACGTTGGTACTCGGAGGCTATACTTTGCCTCCCCTGCAACTGCAAGTGATTGCAATCTCTATTCAATGGGCAACAGGGACTTGTTTGAGAGGACAAAATCTAAAGACTTTTAGAACTTGCAGGTCGGGGCTGCCTAGAAATAGGGTGGTAATGGAAGGTATGTGTCTACACAACTAAATTATTACTCCAAGATTCTTAGGGCTTAGCTGAGAAACTGCTACATAGCATTACTCTACTATAGACATCAAAAAGAATAATCATTAAATACTGGGAAAAACCACTAAAGAAATATTCTTATTAGCAGTGGCTACAATAATATCAAGTATGAATTCAGATAAAAGATACAAATCATCAGATTACTGCTGCTTGTATGTCAAAAATAATAGTTAGCAACAGGCCATTGAGAGATAGCAACAATATCAGTCAACATAATAACATTACTAATAATCATGATCAAAATAAGAATACTAAACAATAAAAATAAATATACTAAATCAGAAATATCAATATATATACAATGGAGACTGGCATTCAGAAGTAAGAACAGAGTTCTATACTTATACTCCATAGTAATGCTCATTCTAACACAGTCTCTTTTACTATTTAAATTCCTGCTGTCATAACATATGTATATATACAGAGCATAAGTGGCAACTTGCTGGCTCCACAATTTGTCAATGGGAGTTCTATCTATTCTCTAAACAGTTGCGACATGTGGCAAAAGTATTTATGCAAATGGCGGTACTACCGATGTCTTATCAGTATTTATGCAATAACAGCATGCAACAATCTATCGACTGCAATAAAATGTAGGCACAATTATCGCCTAGCTTCGCTGGAAAAAAAACAAAAAAAGAATCAATGACGGCAACATTCTTGTAGTATCGGAAGGAGCTTATCTCAGTCTCAGAGTAGAGAGAGAGAGAGAGAGAGAGAGAGAGAGAGAGAGAGAGAGAGAGAGAGAGAGAGAGAGAGAGAGAGAGAGACGGCGACCTTGAAATACGTCGCGGTCTCCACCCTGTGGTCAGGCGAGACGGGCTTCTTTCTTTCACTTGTACTGAAAATAAAAAATAAATTGTCGCGGAGTATCTCTACATAATAAAATAATAAATAACCAAATGAAAGTGAACAAACGTGAGGAATGACTATCGATAGAGTTTCACGTTTATTGGCAGAGGGCTATTCTTATTCCCAATTAACAAAAACAAAAGCAAAAAGAACTTAGTGTACAACTGCAGATATGTCGAAGCATAAATCCATTCCTTTCTGTTTAATATTGCTAAGGACTTTACTGTAACAGCATACACATCCTCGTCTATAATGACAATCCTTTTCTTGCTAAAAATCAGAGGGTTGAGTCGGAGCGCACACACTCTGATGAAATTAAAGCAAAAGATTAAAATCATATGTGACAATATCTCTACTACTATCAACAAAAGCACAAATATCTTTTTCTTAACAGACATCTTATAATGACTTAAATATCATTAATTTTAAATTTAAAACTCAACATATAATTTCTGAGAATCTTAATTAACTTAATTAGCTCAATTATAATTTTAAATTCATAACAGTAACAGTAATTAACAATAATTATTTCTAGATAATCTTTTCAAAACTCTTTAATTAAGATTTGAAAGATTTCTTCAATACAAAAACTATATAACAAGAACGGGTATCAAAGAATATAAAAAGTCTATCTCTGTGTATGCAATAATAAAACAAAAAGTATATTTCATTAGCAACAGTAAAGAATGCATTTTGCTTAAGTTTCAAAATCTCGTACGGAGTTGTACATGAACAATTCAAACAGAATATATATATATACATTCTTTTACTATCTCGAATTTGACTTATTTAAATTACTATACAACAGAATTTCCTCCAGAACAGGGAGAAGTTCGACTTATAACTGTTCTGTCTGTTTGCTTTTACGGGGGTGCGCATGTGGGCGATGTTTTCTCCCCTGTTCTTTTGACTTCTGGATCAACTTCTGCTCTCTCGAATACGGGAAACAGCTGTGTAACATTCTTGTTGTCATTTCGTGTCAGCTTTCACTCATTCTTTATGACCAAGCTGAAATAATTTTGATAAACATTATCATGGCTAAAACTCACAAAGTTTTATTTTATCAATCTAACATATCTCTTCAGACAAATGATGTATATACTGCAGCTAGCAAAGAAAATAAAGTATCATTCATAGATTCACGTCCTTTATCACGTAATATCTATCTTGGAATCTCTCTCGGAAATCGAATAATAATCTCATTGGCGGAGTAGGGGACAAAACAAAAATAAAACAAACTTGGCATCTCAACCATATCTGGGCAGGTGGAGAATCGTTTTCTCAAAAATATCCCTCACTAGATATTGCAACAGCGTATCACCTCCCATAAATATACTCTGATATGGCATGCAGAAGAACCTGGCGGAGCAGGGAAACGACCCTCGCAGAGACTCCCCAAACGTGCTTCCTAACGGTGCTTTCCGTGATTTCACCCCCTAGAGCAACCACCCATTATACCCCCAGTCATTCATACTCATTCTCTGCCTCACTCGCTGCATCACTTACAAAACAATCGTCCCCTTTCTGTAAAATTCCCTTTAATTTACAACATTGGTTTCCCTTTCCTGATCTCTCTGAAGAAGAGTAAGGGTGAAATCTCGATTGGGCCGCACGGTCACAGACTGCCTCACCAGTCCTAGGTCCCATTCTAACGAACAAACAAACATTCTACTCCCTTGAAGCTACGTTTGGGTGACACTGAAAAACCTCCCCTATTCTAGGACAGCACAAATTACTCTAATTTACTCTTACTTTCACCTGCATAGCGCGAAATTAAAAAACTCATCTCTAAACAATATCACGAAATTTCTTATTCTTCAAAAAAAACATGCCACACACGTATCGTAATGTTAATCTCTTCATCATAACAACAATAAAAAAAACAATCTATCATTTATGTCTTTCTTTCGCTAAAACATTACTCCCGCGGAGAAAAACAAACAAAAAAAGAAAGAACCTTGAAAACAGGCGCAATCTTAACTCGATTTCTAACGCTTTAAGAAATTAATAAAAAAAATTATTTTACACGTACATTAAATATCAAAGATCAGTACAATTACTACATATTCATAATAACGAGGTTGGGAGATCGATTGGTCACTTCCGCATTCCTTTCTCGAAAATCACACGTGGTCTATGAAAAACTTAAAAGCAGATGCACGTATATTTCTCACTATAATTCTTACGCTGAATTAATATACTGTAATAGTGATTGCACGTATATTAAATTTGTCAATTAAAATCAATACATTCGCGTTCTTAAAATTCAATTTAGGCATTACTACAAATAAATGGAACACACTTCCAACGCAATTTCTTTACATTACTCAACTTATAACAAAAAACGGAGTTTATTACTGCTTATAGCTATTAGTACAAATTATCCATGTTAGTAATGGGTACAGAAATTCTACTTTTATCTACTTATTAGGCGCCACACCCCTCATAGGCGGGTTGGCTGAGTCAAAGCATAACTACAAGATAAAATGGCGGCGTCCATCGACCTCAATTTCTTTTACTAATTGTCCCATTACTCACTGGATACAGATCACAAGTACTTAGCTATTTTAAGGAGGTGGTCCTGAAGAACTTCATGGCAGAAGGCAAGGAAGGAGGGGGTTCTCCTTCTTCTCTCGAGTAAAATCGACGAATCGCCGTCTTCTTGGTCGGATCCGGCAACTTATATTTCTTGTAATGGGCATTTTCACTCAATGCTCCGGTCACACTTCGGCTTACTAAGAAATATCTTAGGAATAGTTCCTTAAAAGTTTCATAATATTCTCTGTTTGACCACTCGTCACTTCTCATCCGCAGACCCAAGTATTTCAGGAAGTCGGTCGCGGGAATTATGGACGGGCATTCTAGGTCTTTTACATTTGCGCCGTCGAGGTATAAAAGTGAATTTTTGACTCGAGGCGTCTTTACAACCAGGGCACGGGGTGGGGGCTTGTCCTGCTGCGTTCCCTGTGTCACCACGGGGCTCGGAGCGGCAGGCTGTTCGTCGATGTTTGAGGCGTCGGTTTCTCTGTCGGCGTTGACCAAGTTCCTTCTCGACGGAGCAACGTCGGCAGGAGTTTGTAGGCGCCGCACGTGCTCCTCCAGTTCGAGAATTCTCCGGTGTTTTGCCTAGTCACTCATTTCTTGAATTGGGAGATGTTGGATTTCTGCGTTTGCCATTCTTATTTTCTTTTCTTCGCACTGGTTTCTTCTGATATGGGAGTCTCTTCGTATGTTTTCCAGGCGTGATGATCCGTACTGCGCTGCCACCAAGTTGTCGTATGAATTCTGGACTTCCATTTGAATTCACCAATTTGTAAGATGACTGGGTTATCTCACCGCTCGTCACCACTGACGTAATGTTTAATTACAACGTTATAATTATTAGTACCAGATGGGTACAAGATAAGAATGGACAAGCAGTGATTCCTTTATCTTAATTTATTCTAGAGTACAACACATCCGACGCCTCAATGCCCCCACCCTATGACTATCACAATCTATGATCTATTCGTGCCCCTGGCAAAGTTCTAACTAACTGTCTCTGCCCTGGGTGGTTCTTGAAATACCCCTGGGGCAGGGCGTGGCTTGACATCCAATCCTGCCAATGAACTCGAGTGACATCTAGTCCTTCAAATCAACGCCAGGTTCGAAGTGGAGTCCCTCCCTATTTTGGGGAGGGGCTGTTTCAACAAACCTATAGAACGGAAAAGTTCCAGGTCAGAGCGTGGCTATTGGGTAACTCTCCAGGGCATGTACATATGTATGGGCCACATGTTTGTGTTTCTTGTTGTTTAGGAAATGGCTAACTTCCTGGCCTTTCATCCTCACCGGGTACTCGATGCCAGATGCTAAGTCTCATGGTTCCGGTCATATATCTCCTTGACACTTTCTACAAACATGGGCCGTGCATGCAGAAAACAAGCCTCCCACATTTGTTCCAGGTGCCTAGCCATAAATCGCGGTGGTCCCAAAGGAAAGCATGGTCTGCACCCAAAACTCAATAAAAGTGAGGGCATGTAATAAAACATCTGTGCCCTCGACCAACCGTTACAAGTTTCAGATTCTGGCTTCAGCATACTGGAAGTCATATGACATTATTATTATTATTATTATTATTATTATTATTATTATTATTATTATTATTATTATTGTTGTTATTATTATTATTATTATTTTAGAAATAGAAACCCACAGTAGAGTTTTTTGTGTTTTATAATTAATTACATGAAATCAAGCTTTCGCTTTCTCCTGAAAGCATTTTCAAGATTCCAATGGACTCTGCTGGCTAAAGAGTTTTATACACTGCTACTCTTTGCTTGGTTTTGTTGCTTGATACGAAGAGAACGCTTAAGCTCCTCCTCTCCATCGCCTCCGGTTAAATGTCGCTGACCTCAGGTCTCAAAGAGTAATCTCTTATCAGGGATCTGTCACTCGGTTGGGGTTAGTCATCAGCCCCACCCCCACCTCGAACCTCCATTTCCACCCCCATCATAAGGAGTCTGAATATTATTAATATTCGTTATTCTAAGCAAATGTAATCCTATCTCTTTATGCAATATTTTTCTAGTAGTAGTGCTCTGTTTTCAAAGCCACATGTCCATCTTGGCAACAGTCTTCTCCTGCTTTCCTGGCTTGGGACGGTATCGTATAGTCGATTATTCTATAGCTATGCTTAATTACCAGAAACGTGCGAGGTTAGAATGGACAAGCAAGAAATAACTTTAAACTAAGTTTATTTGGGAGTACACGTATCTTAAGCCTCAATGCCCCCTTCCCCTTATGTATAAAAATTCTAAGATCTTATTCGTGCCCCACGGAAAATTCTAACTGAGCTCTCTGTGTCTGAGTGGCTCTTGCGTTCTTGTAGGACCAAGATGGCAGGGCGTGTCGGCTTGGACAGACCAGCCAATAGGCTTCCAGAAGCAAAGGGAGTCCTTCCCTTTTGGGGTGGTGCTACTCAAGCAGGCCTATTGGGCAGAAGGTGGTGCTAATCAAGCAGGCCTCTTGGGTAACAAAGAGGGTCTGTAGGAGTATTTTTCCAGGGGCATGTACATATGTACAGGTGGATGTTTGTGTTGAATAGCTTGATCTTTGGCCCATTTTGACCTCTATCGGCACTTGATGCCTAGGTGCTAAAGGCCTATGGATGGAGCCATATATCTTGTTGTCAACCACCATAAACATCCACCCTGCCCAAGAAAATACTAAGGAGAGTATCAATTGCACACTTAATCTCCTGCACCACATGGTTTATTTCAGTTTCATGTTATGGCTTCAGCTTTTCTTACGACACTCCCCACCACGACCCTGAAATATCATATTTCAGACAAAGTATTTAACATTTTCGAGAGCCTTTTCTATATATGTTAACTATCATTTAAAAAAAAAACGGGGCTGAGTTATCTAATTTGATGACCTAAGACATATAGTTTAATATAATTTTCTAAACAGATTACAGGAATGTCAAAATTACTATGCTCCTTAATGCTTACCAAAGTTCTTCTGAAAAAGATCCTATTGTGGGGACCTAATACATGCAGAACATTTGTTTTCTGGAGAAAGACCAAAAAAGAAAGATATGTTCCTTACAATAAGCATTCTAATTAAAGAAAAAAAATCAAAATTAAGTTTTACAATTACAATATATAGCTAGTAATCATCGACAAAATGCTTTAGAAGAGAAACTAAATAAAAATAATTGTTACTCAAATAATATAGAATACAGATGGATATGATCTCCAGTAGTCAGCATAGCTCAAACGGTGGCGTCCGCGACTCTGAGGCATCAGATCGAGGGTTCACGCCCCGTCACAGTCTGAGGTTAGCAAGGGCATGCACTCAAGGTAATGATTACATC
This sequence comes from Halocaridina rubra, assembly GCA_037179515.1. Taxonomy (NCBI): domain Eukaryota; kingdom Metazoa; phylum Arthropoda; class Malacostraca; order Decapoda; family Atyidae; genus Halocaridina; species Halocaridina rubra. The sequence continues at coordinate 81,164 of JAXCGZ010007615.1, forward strand.
TGTCTAAACAAGTCCTTTGCAAGAAGGCAACCGTCCTAGCCCTTGGTTGAAAAAGGAGTTTGTGACGTAAAACCGGAACAGTTGGATGTGATCTCCGCAAATATTCAATAATAACTTAAAAAAATCATAATAATTAAACAAAACAAAATTAAATATCACAATTACAATATTTAACTACTAATAAATGACAAAATTATTTAGGAGAGAAACTAAATAAAAATAATTACGTTACTCAAATAATATAAAATACAGTTGGATTTGATCTCTGCAAATATTCAATAATAACATATTTATAGTGAGAAAAAAAATGAGAAATCAACACATTCACAAATGATAAATGACAACTATTCTTTAATGACACTTACTATATTAAACCTTATGCTACATATTTTATTATATCTATCTTACTTCTATAGGAGGCATTGAGGTTTTCTTAACTTAAATCTTAAAGGCTAAAGACACTATAATTTTTATATCCATGAAGCATTTACAACGACTGTGGGGACTTTCCCATTTCATCAGTTCGAATACATAGCTGAAAAACAGTATTTCCCTTTGGGGACATGTTTAACTTTTTTAATTATAGGAATTTTCATTTCCCTCAGTCTCAAATACCCTCATTGCTAGGTCTTGGGCTTATTCCCACACCTGTTTCCGCCAAACCCTCACCTTTACACTGTGAGGTAGGTCCTGGTTGTAACACCCCCGTTGCATTTCTGCGAATCTCGAGAAGAATGGTCCTAGGACCATTCTTCTCTCACACCACCCCCTCAAGGAAGGTGCATCTCCCTCCAGCTGGATATCTGCAATATGAAAGTAGGATGGAATAGATTCTAGGGCCGGAAACTAGGGCCTAATGTCACTAATACAAATGCAAGAAAGAATAGATAAGACCTCTGCGTACAAACATTGGCCATATGTAAGCACCCAAAGGGTATACTTCGCCTCCCCTGCATCTGCAGGTGCTTGCAATCTCTCCAATGGGTAAAAGGGACTGGTTTGAGAAAAAAAATTTAAAATTGCAGGTTGGGACTGCCTGAAAATTAGTTGATACTTGCACGTACATCTTCACCGTTCAGCTAGGTGTTTACGATCTTTAAGAAGTAGCTGAATAACAAGTAGCTTATTTATTCATGATATTACTTTGCTATAAGTATCAACAAAAATCATGAAATACTGGGGATAACCACTAAAGATGTGCTCTTATTAACAGTGACTGCAATAGCATAAAAGCATGAATTCAAAAATAAAAAGGCAAATCATTTGGTTACTGCTGAGAGCATTACAAATATAATAATTATCAAAAAGGCCATAGAGTGATAGCAACAATAACAGCCAATGTAATAATAATAATACAAATAATAATAATAATAATAATAATAATAATAATAATAATAATAATAATAATAATAATAATAATAATAATAATAATAATAATAATAATAATAGTAATAATAATAATAATAATAATAATAATAATAATAATAATCACAGTAACAATAATGAAAATAGAAATAACAATACTCAATCAGGAATAACAGGAAATATACAAATGGTACTGGTATTTTGAGGCAAGAACTGAGCTCTATACTTGTATTCCATAATAATGCTTATTTTAAAATCAATTTCTTTTGGTCAGTCTCTTTTACTAATCGAATTCCCGCAGTCATAATATATATATATATATATATATATATATATATATATATATATATATATATATATATATATATATATATATGAGCATAGACAGCAACCTTCTGGTTGTTCAATTTGTCAGTGGGAGCTTAGCTATTTTCTAAGACAGCTGCAATATGTGGCAGAAAAACTCACACTGTTATTCCTTTAATTCTTCAATATTATGCAATATCAGCATGCAAAGATTTATAAAACAAATTGAGACTTGGGCATATTTATCACCTAGCAAATTTGCAAAAAGAATTTGAAAAAATCATTAATTATAACACTGTCAACATAAAGAAATAGCATGTTTCAGTACGGAAGAGACGAAAGATGCAAGAGAGAGAGAGAGAGAGAGAGAGAGAGAGAGAGAGAGAGAGAGAGAGAGAGAGAGAGAGAGAGAGAGAGAGAGAGAGAGAGAGAGAGAGAGAGAGAGAGAGAGGAAGAGAGAAGGCAGCAAGAGTTGCGGTGCGGTCCACCATATGACTCGAAAAAGAGAAAATATATTCCTTCCAAAACATCCACTGAAAAGCTTCAAGAATCTAAATTAATACAAGAGTACTTGCACATATCACAAAAACGAACAATAGTGAACAATAATTATTTTAAAATTTTACGTTTATCGCATGAGGGCTATATCCACCACTCAATTAAAACTAAAAAAACATATATCTGTGCATGCAGTATTAAAATTAGAGAAAAAATAATATCATTTCATTTGCAACGTTTAAAAAAATTATCTTTGCTTAAGTTTTGAAATCTCTTAAGGAATCGTGCATAAAAAAATAACATATATTTATTTTTCTAGGAACTCAAAATAACTCTTCGCTCAAGCGACTATCGGACAGAATTACCTAAGAGACTGGGGGGAAGTTTTACATATAATTTTCTTTCTGTTTGCCTATACTTACGATCGGTTAGGTATTTAACTACCCTCCTTTTTCACTCTTTTTTCCTACCCACAATACTGCTCAGTATTCGTCTTCTGGACTCCACATGGCTAGCTTTTGTGGGGAGATATACGGGCGGGCGCCATTCCTCCCCTGTCTCTTTGGCTTCTGGATCGACTTCGTCTCTTTCATATACAGGAAACGGCTGTGTGATATTCTTGTTGTCGCTTCTTGTCAGCTCACACTCCTTTATGACCAAGCTGGAATGGTAGTGGCAAACTTTATCATTGCATAAATTTCTAAATTTTATATTATCATATGTTATCTATAATACTCGTATGGACCTAAATAAAAGGGGGACATTATATGCTGGCAGTTGGCATTTTTTATGTAGACTCTATCGCCTACTTTGGCTTCATGCCTCTTTGTACTATGTCTTATATCATAATCCCTTGCGTACCTCTCTTTTTGTTTGTCTAGGAGAGCCGCCATAAGTTCATATGTCTTTCTGGCAGTATTTACAACAAACATTCTAAGACTCTAAATATCGCATACCAGCAACTGCTTTTGCAGGGCAAACGTGTCCCAAGGAAACTTGGGGTCTTCCCCAAACACAAGAAAATAAGGGGAGACACTGATCGACCTATGATATGCAAATTAAGTGCTTGTTCCACTTGTTTCATTTTCAAATTCCACCCTTGGGGGTCAGAGGCAATGAGTTGTCATAATAGTGTAATGATGGAGGCATTTCTTCTCTCTATTAACCTGTTAGCTTGCGTTCTATAAGCTTGGACCGCTACATAGTCAACTCGTGCTAGTTCGCATAAGTCCCGGAAAACTTCATTCATGAATTCATGCCCGTTATCAGTTACTACTTCCCTAGGAAACTTGATTACTAACGTGAACTGGTGTAGGGCAACGGCTACCGAGGCCACGCATTCATCTGTAAGTACGATAATGTACGAATAGCCATAATACGATCTGGGCAGGGGGCTTACTAGCTCACAATGAACTCTTTCCCATTTAAAACTACATCTCGGCCAGATTCGGGCAGGTGGGACTGTACTATATTGCCTTTTGAAGCAGTTGCACAAATGACATTCCTTAATATACATTGCAACGTCTTTGTACATCCCCTCCCAGTAGAACTGGGTACTCATCAACTGATACGTTTTCTCTACCCCAATATGGCTGGCTGTGGGATTCGTGTGACACTAGAAAAGGGTGTGACCGTGGAACTCCTCAGAAAGTACTGCCACGTATCCCCCTTCTCTGTTTTCCCGCTTATAAATTTTATAAAATATTCCTTCTTCTATCACGAATGAATTGATTTGGCGTCGTATTTTAGAAGGGATTTTGCCAGCCACTCCCTGCAAGAGTTTCTTCACCTCCCCCCACAACTTATCCCCGTCTTGCTTCCTTATGAGCTCCTCGCGATTCCACCCACAAATGTGCCCCTCCCGCTCATTCATACTCGCTCCCTCACTCGCTTGCTCGTGCTTGCAACTCTCACCCTTTTTTCTCTCTTCAACACTTCCCCCAATCACTCTTTTATTTACCTCGTGAGGGTTTCTTTCCCCATCACTCTGGAGTGTGTGTGTGGAATCACGATCAGCCCCCATAGTCGCATGACAGTTTGTGTCCACAATTCTATGACTTGCGTTTCTCATCAAACATGTAATGGCTAGGGTGGGGACTTCCTGTACTCCCCTGCTCAGGGCGTCGGCTACTTCTTTACTTTATCCAGGTTCAAACTCAAACCCCTTTATCTCAAACTGCATAAGTCTTAACAACCATCGTGAAAGTCTAATTATTTAGTGGATTTGCATACACATACTTCAAGGGTAAATGATCGCTACAAATAATCACCGGATATCCGAGAAGCAAAGATTCATGTTTTTCTAACACGAACACGATGAAAAGTGCCTCTTGTTTGATTGTCGCATATCGCCACTCAGTGTCTGTAAGCACTCGTGAAGCGAAACTAATAGGGCGGTCTCTTCTCTCGTTGTCTATCTGCCATACTACTCCGCCAATCGCAATGTCTAAGGAGTCACATGTGACATAGAACTCTCGATCGTATTTAGGATAAACTAGTACTTGAGTAGATATTAAGGCGCTCTTTAATGCTACAAACGCGGTTTTGCCCTCAGGAGTCCAGGCAATCTGATGCACATTTTGAAGTCTATCTACGGGCTGGGAAACGTCCGTGTGATTTTCGATAAATTTACGGTAGGACGAGCAAAGTCCAAGAAAAGATCTAACATCTTTACAAGTTTTGGGTCTCACAAAATTTTCTATGGCTTTTACTTTATCATGCAACACTGCCACACCCGCGGACAACAATTTGTGGCCGAGATATTCTACTTACGCTTTGAAAAACTGACATTTAGATAATTTCACATGAAGGTTATTCTGCCTCAGAGCTTCTAAAACCGAAATAAGGTTTCGAGAGTGTTCTTTAAAGGTCTTTCCTATTATTACTAAGTCATCTAGTTATACTAGCGCGGCGTTACCGATGAGGCCCAGGAGTACTGCTGTCATGAGCCTGCTGAAATGACTGGGGGCTTTTTTTAACCCAAAAGGTAGACAATTGTACTCATAGAGTTTATTATTCACAGAAAAAGCGGTCTTGGCTTTACTCTTCTCTTCTAAGACTACCTGGTGGTATCCTGCCAGGAGGTCGAGAGTGGTACAATACCTAGCGCTGCTGATGTGACACAGTACTTCTTCAATTATAGGGAGGGGGAGTTTATCGCCTTCAAAAATCAAATTTAGTTTACGAAAATCTACGCACAGCCGAAGGTTTCCATCTTCCTTTTTTACTACAACAATGGGGCTATGCCAGGGTCTTTTAGATAATCTAATGATGCCCTTTTTCTCCAAATCAGCTACCATTCCCTCTAATATTCTCTCGTATACTATGGGAGTGCAGTAGGGTTTTACAAAGGTGGGAGCATGGTTTCCTGTGTTGATATCGAATGGCATAAGGGTGCACTCCCCAAGGGAGTCAGAATCTAAGGAAAAAACATCATGATATTTAGCGACAAGTTCAGTTATGAAAGCAGAATACTCAGCAGCGCTCAACCCTCTCGCTAATGCCTGCAAATTTGCAAAACATTCTGGGTCTTCGGCAACCCCAACCACATTAATACTGTAACACTGCCACTCTTCGTTGAATTCGGCGATTTTCGTGTTTCTAGGCATAGTTAACGGGACCGGCGATATGTTGACGCACTTGACTCTTAGCTTCTGCAACGCATCTGGAATTAGCAACAGATTACTAGGAAAGAAATCAGCATATTCCCTGATGAATTTTGCGTATATGACTTGTCCGCCCGGGACTACCCAAGAGGTAATAGCATCCAAGACATATTCAGTACCGCTCTCAATAATTTCTTCATAGTGCGTTACAGTATAATTATCGTTCTCTTCCTTTGAAAGGCATGCAGACACTGAATCGCGAGCGGAACATGCAACTACTTCCATCTCGTTTACGGTTACGGAAGTTTTCCCTTGTTTATTAACAATATTTATTCCCATATTTACCATGTCCTCGAATCTAATTATTACTTTTGCCCATTCAATACTTAACCTAGGTAAAACAAGGAAGGCACATCTAAATTTGGGGGGATACTCTTCAAACGCAATCACTTGTTTCACTACTTCTTTAACTTTAACAAAATTTTAGGTACTATCTCCCACCGTAGTTATTACTACTATACTATCTAATTTAGTAATGGGTTCTGCAATTATACTACAATCAATTAACGACACAGCGGAGCCTGTATCTAGCAAAGGAAAGTGGCGGAGTAATCCGACCTCAAATTTTTACTAATAAAATCCCATTACTCACTAGACAGAAATTACAAGTACTTAGCTGTGATGGGGGGCTGGCCCAGTGACATCCACTATCTTTGGTTCCGGAGGGGCAGCGGCTTCTCACCGCTGAGTCCTCAGAAATCTTTCCCAATGGAGTCATCGGGGATATGGCTTTTTTTTTCCGAAATGGCACTGTATCATGCACCATTTCCTCAAAGGGGCATCCATCCGCCAGATGTCCGGATCCTAGGCAATTGAAGCAGAGTGCACCTGAGTGCCACGTTTGTGTGCACCGCTCCCATCTGTGGCTCAGGCCATGACAATTTCTGCATCTTTCTCTCTCCATAGCTCGGGAGCTCGGCCCTCAATCGTTCACCATCGCCGCGACAGGAATCGCTGTCACATCTAGGAGCCTTTCCTGCTCGATTTCGTCTTCTGAGAGACCATGTCCGTGATGGCTCTCGAGCCAATTCGATAGCTGCTGAACTATGTCGGAAATCAGTATGGTAGATTTCAGCAAGAAATGGCACTTTGGCGGACCGGTGTTCCGCAAAGCACTCTACACAATTCTATGACGCATATACGGCTTATCGGCTATCGCACTCACTGAGTTAGTTAAGGATTCAATCCTCTTCGCATACCAATTCAACTGTTCTCTGCGTCTTCGAGCACAATTACTAATTTTCTTTATTAGCATTTTGTCACTCTGTCGCACTGTGAAATACTTTAGGAATTGTTCCTTAAAAGTTTCCCAACTCTTAATCTGTGACTACTTGTCTTCTCCCACCATGTCAGATGTAAATCCGGTGCACCTTTGTACCACTTCGTTAATGCGGTACTCGTCGGTCCACTCAGCGCTTCTCATCCGCAGTGCCAGATGTTTAAGAAACTCGGCCACAGGGAATATGTGTAGGTGTTCGAGGCCTATCACATTCGCGCCATCAAAGTATAAAGGACAGTCTTTGATTCGGGGCGCCTTTCCAACAAGGGCATAGAGTGGGGCCATGGCCTGCTGTGTTTCCTGCATCCGCTGAGGGTAATCATGCGTCGTCTCTCGGTTCGCAGCAGCAGGCTGTTCATCGGCATTTGAGGCATTGGTCTCGCTGTCAACACTGTCACCGTTGACCAAGTTTCTTCTCCTCGACTGAGCGGCCTTGGCATTGGTTGTAGGCGTCGTAGCTCTTCCTCTAGCTCGAGGATTCGGTGAGTCTTTTCGTCTCCAGTCATTTCCTCCACTGAGGTGTTATGTTCTTCTGTATTTATCATTCTTTATCTTGTCGCACGGGTTTCCACTGGCATAAAAATGTTGTCTCTTTTATGATAATTTTGGCGCTAATCGTACCGCACTGCCACCACTGGCGAATAGTCAATTATTCTATAGTCATACTTAATTACCAGAAACATGCGAGGTTCAAATAGACAAGCAAGAAATAGCCTTAAGCTAAGTTTATTTGGGAGTACACGTATCTTATGCCTCAGTGCCCCCTTCCCCTTCTTTATAAAAAATCTAATTTCTTATTCGTGCCCCGGGGAAAATTCTAACTGAACTCTCTGTGTCTGAGTGACTCTTGCGTTCTTGTAGGACCAAGATGGCAGGGCATGTCAGCTTGGACAGACCGGCCAATAGGCTTCCAGAACCAAAGGGAGTCCTTCCCTTTTGGGGTGGTGCTACTCAAGCAGGCCAATTGGGCAGAAGGTGGTGCTAATAAAGCAGGCCTATTGGTTAATAAGGAGGGCCTGCATGGGTATTTTTCCATTGGCAATGTACATACACATGGGTGGATGTTTGTGTTTTGGTGGTTGTGAGAATAGCTTGATCTTTGGCCCATTTTGACCTCTATTGGCACTTGACACCTAGATGCTAAAGGCCATATATCTTGTTATCACCAACCATAAACATCCACCCTGCCCAAGAAAATACAAAGGAGAGTATCAATTACACACTTGATCTCCTGCACCACATGGTTTATTTCAGTTTCACGTGATGGCTTCAGCTTTTCTTACGACAACGGCATCGAGTTGAATTGGATTGCTCAGCCAGTGGGATATATATATATATATATATATATATATATATATATATATATATATATATATATATATATATATATATATATATATATATATATATATATATATATATAATGTGTGTGTATTTGTATATGTATGTATGTATATATATATAATATATATATATATATATATATATATATATATATATATATATATATATATATATATATATATATATATATATATATATATATATATATATATATATATATATATATATATATATATATATATATATATATATATATATATATATATATATATATATATATATATATATATATATATATATATATATATATATATATATATATATATATATATATATATATATATATATATATATATATATATATATATATATAAATATATATATATATATATATATATATATATATATATATATATATATATATATATATATATATATATATATATATATATATATATATATATATATTTATATGTATGTATGTATATATATATATATATATATATATATATATATATATATATATATATATATATATATATATATATATATATATATATATGTATATATATATATATATATATATATATATATATATATATATTTATATATATATATATATATAAATATATATATATATATATATATATATATATATATATATATATATATATATATATATATATATATATATATATACATATATATATATATATATATATATATATATATATATATATATATATATATATAAAATGTGTGTGTATTTGTATATGCATGTATGTAAATATGCATACAAACATATACATATATATATATATATATATATATATATATATATATATATATATATATATATATATATATATATATATATATATATATATATATATATATATATATATATATATATATATACATATATATATATATATATATATATATATATATATATATATATATATATATATATATATATATATATATATATATATATATATATATATATATATATATATATATAAATATATATATATATATATATATATATATATATATATATATATATATATATATATATATATATGTATATATATATATATATATATATATATATATATATATATATATATATATATATATATATATATATATATATATATATAAAATAGTGCCTTGACTTTGTAATTATAAGTCCTAGGTTCGAGTCCCGGTCGGGGTAAAAAATTATTCATATATATATATATATATATATATATATATATATATATATATATATATATATATATATATATATATATATATATATATATATATATATATATATATATATATATATATATACATATATATATATATATATATATATATATATATATATATATATATATATATATATATATATATATATATATATATATATATATATATATATATATATATATATTTATATATATATATATATATATATATATATATATATATATATATATATATATATATATATATATATATATATATATATATATATATATATATTTATATGTATGTATGTATATATATATATATATATATATATATATATATATATATATATATATATATATATATATATATATATATATATATATATATATGTATATGTATATATATATATATATATATATATATATATATATATATATATATATATATATATATATATATATATAAATATATATATATATATGTATATATATATATATATATATATATATATATATATATATATATATATATATATATATATATAAAATGTGTGTGTATTTGTATATGCATGTATGTAAATATGCATACAAACATATATATATATATATATATATATATATATATATATATATATATATATATATATATATATATATATATATATATATATATATATATATATATATATATATATATATATATATATATATATATATATATATATGTATATATATATATATATATATATATATATATATATATATATATATATATATATATATATATATATATATATATATATATATATATATATATATATATATAAAATAGTGCCTTGACTTTGTAATTATAAGTCCTAGGTTCGAGTCCCGGTCGGGGTAAAAAATGATTCATATATATATATATATATATATATATATATATATATATATATATATATATATATATATATATATATATATATATGTCGTGTGAAACTATTCCACTGAGTGCCACCAAATGTCGTGGGACTTTCATCCCACTATTTTAGACCAATAATTGTGGTGTTAGTCTAGTTTTGGTAGCGTAGTTGGTGATAACAGATAGCATCTTCTTGGATGTGTTTATTTCTAGATTAACAATTAATTCCTCTGAGCTCCCATTTCTATATTTCCTGTCATGATCAATTCCAGATTCCCGCCCCCAAGGGGGAGACTACTAAGCTGTGGACGTGACATCTGCCCCGGACAAGATCTGACCTCTCACTAACTAGGCTTTCTTGTGCTACTCATTGCGATCGGAGGGTATTGTGCGCGTCACTGCCACCCTGCATTTATAGGCATATCTGAAATACCTTGTGAGGCTATAGGTATCTTTAATTGCCTAACGACACTCCCCACCACCAAACTGAAATATCTCATATATTTCTGACGAAGCATTATAAATACTTCTATGAGAGCCTTACAATTTTCTAACTATCATTATTTTACAAAAACGGGGCAGAACTATCTAAGAAACTGACTTATGAAACTATTACAATCTCATATAATTATCTAAGCAGAGTACAGTAATATCAAAATTACTATGCAAAAAACTGACTAAGAAAAGTCTGTTATTTATAATAAGCATTGTAATCAAAATCACAAAATCAAA
>JAXCGZ010007615.1:102500-132500 GCA_037179515.1 Halocaridina rubra
ACAGCCAAGGTATATGTATGTATATATATATATATATATATATATATATATATATATATATATATATATATATATATATATATATATATATATATATATATATATATATATATATATATATATATATATATATATATATATATATATATATATATATATATATATATATATATATATATATATATATATATATATATATATATATATATATATATATATATATATATATATATATATATATATATATACTATATATATATATATATATATATATATATATATATATATATATATATATATATATATATATATATATATATATATATATATATATATGTATATATATATATATATATATATATATATATATATATATATATATATATATATATATATATATATATATATATATATATATATATATATGTGTGTGTGTGTGCATATATATAAATATATATATATATATATATATATATATATATATATATATATATATATATATATATATATATATATATATATAATATTTTTTTTTTTTTATTATTTTTTTTTAATGAGTGTGACACTGGGACAAGCAGAAACTGCCCTCATCAATACATTCCCGGGCACGAGAAAATACCAAGACGAAGAAAAGTAAAAGGTTAAGGACAAGGCAGAGATGAGGTAATGTCACTCAAAGGAAAATGACAGACAGAAAGAGCAGTCAAAGTACAGAGGATCCAGAGATATGGAGGACTAGGCCCTGACATGACGAAAGATCTGATTTTTGAAGGATGAAAGTTCATACGAATTAGGAGAGACAGAAGGAGGAAGAGAGTTTCAGAGTCTGGAGGTAGATGGGGGGAAACGGTCGCTGCACCAACCAATCCGCGAGCTGCAAATCTCCACACAGTACCTATGAGATGAGGCCGCTTGGCGAGTGTTACGAGACCTCGGCAGTGGGGGGAGGGAGGCAACTCGCCAACTCATCAGAGCAGCGATGGAAGTAGTAGTAATGGAAAAGAGAAAGGGAAGATGACTTACGGCAAAGAGAGAGAGAATCTAGATTAATAGTAAGAGAGTGATCATTAATGAGTCTGGCTGCCTTAGATTCAACCCTATCGAGAAGATAAGTATAAGAAGAAGCACCCCAGATTTGTGAGCAGTATTCTAAGCAAGGACAAATAAGACCTTTATAAATTTTGGGTAACTGCAAAGAGGAAAAGTAATGACGAAAACGAAACAAAACCCCCAATTTTTTGAATGAAGATTTACAAATTTGGATTATGTGATTTCTCCAAGTCAAGTTAGAGGCTATATGGATTTCTAATATGTTGATAGAATTAAGAGGGTAAATTTCATTAGTTTCGAAGACAATAGGGTTATCAAGAGAAGAAGATAAAGAGATAGCCAGAAACTGTGTCTTGGAGGCATTGAATTTACCTAAATTTTGAGTGTCCTACTCAGATATCCTCTGCAAATCGGAGTTGAGAGTAGAAGAAAGAGTGATACAAGACTGATTATGAGTAGCAGATGAAGGTTGTGAAGAAAAGGCAGAGGAAAAGTGAAGGGTAGAATCATCAGCAAAGGCATGAAGACGAGATGCAGATGGGGATTGTAGAAGATCATTTATGAAGAGACGGAACAGAGTAGGTGAAAGAACAGAGCCCTGTGGAACACCACTAGTAACAGAGAAAAGGCTAGATGTTGCGCCATGAACAACTACAGATATAAAACGGCCAGTAAGAAAACTGGAAATCAGAGAGCAGAAAGAAGGGGTAAAGCATATGCAGGGAGTTTGGCCAACAGAGCTTTGTGCCAGATTCTGTCAAAAGCCTTAGAGATATCAAGGGCGGCAACAAAGGATTCCCCATAGTTCCTCAGAGAAGATGACCATACATGAGTAAGATAAGGATAGGAGATCACCAGTGGATCTTGCCTTGAGGAAGCCGTACTGGTGATCGGATATAAGTGAGTTAGATTCAAGGCATTTCAAGAAGTGAGACTTGAGCAAAGTTTCGAAAACTTTAGCAATAAAGGAGTTTAGGGCAATAGGTCGGTAGTTTGAAGGAATAGAGCGGTTCTTAGGAACAGGTTAAATTACGGCATGCTTCCAAGATGAAGGATAGATACTGGTTGAAAGAATGAGGCGAAAGAGATGGCAAAGCACGGGAGCCAGTTTATCTGTAAACTCCTTAAGGAACCTTGCAGGAATACCATCGGGACCAGATGCCTTGTTCGTCTTTAGCGAGCGAAGAACTTTATGAACTTTGCGTGAAGAAAGATGAGGGAGGGCGTAGGGTTAGAGAGGGGTGAAGATTGAGGAACAGGTGTGCTGGAATCGTTTATAGAAGAGTTGGCAGAAAAATGAGAGCCAAAAAGAGTGGCTTGTCAGTGGGAGAGCAAGCTATACAACCATCAGAATGAATGAGAGGGGGAAAGCTTGAGTTACAGAAGTTTTTGGAGAGGTTTTTAGCTAAGGACCAGAAGCATTTATCAGTGGGAGAGGAATTAAGGTCATCAACTTTCTTTCTTATAAAGGAAGCCTTAGACCTTCGAATATGAGCAGTGCAGCGATTCCTAGCTACAATAAAAGCAGAGCAAGTTACATCGGAAGGAGAGGCTTGGTAAGATCGGTGTGCCAGATTCCTGGCCTGGATAGCCATGGAGCAGGCACGGTCAAACCGAGATTTATTGGGAGAGAAAGTTTTTGTAGAAGAGGGAATGTACGCCTCCATTCCCGCGGTCATGATCTCGGCAACTTTTAGAGCTACCTGATTAGGGTTGCGGAACTAAAAGCAGCAGTAGTCATCCCATGGGAAGTCAAAGAGAAAGTTACGCAAATTTTCATGTTGGGTAGGCTCAAAGTGCCAAAGGCGGCGTTGAGTAGGAGGGATTGGTGGAGGGGGAGCGAAAATGGAAGAGCTGAGATCATAGAGTGGTCAGATTTACCAAGAAGGGAAAGCACAGAATAAGAGTAGTTTGAAGGATTAGAAGTAAAAAATAGGTCAAGAGTGTTGGCTGCATGTTCATGACGATCAGGAACACGAGTAGGATGATTGATAATTTGCTCCAGATCATGAGTAATAGAGAAAGCAAGGGCCTCACTTCCTCCCACATCAGTGTGAGAGGAATGAAGCCACTCACTGTGGTGTACATTGAAGTCTCCAATGTAGAGAACTTCTGCATGTGGGTGAGAAGATAGCAAGGACTCATGGCAAGAGGACAGATATTCAATGAAAGACACAAACTCGGTGGAGTTTGGAGAACAGTAGAAGAAGCAAAGGAAGACAGTGATAGTGGAGAGATAGACTTTTAGCCAGAGAACATCAAAGTCGGGAGATTCAAGTGAGCCTTGCAGTAGGAGTGTTAATGTTGCAGTATGCACAGACCCCACCTTTGGAACGAAAACGAGTATACAGATTATATATATATATATATATATATATATATATATATATATATATATATATATATATATATATATATATATATATATATATATATATATATATATATATATATATCGGTTTATCTTCCCCTAACGGAGGTGAATGTTGTGTGGGTATTATTTTTCATGGAATGGATAATTCCCGACCTTTTCTGCCTGGCACGCGCACTCGACTCCTGAGCTGCCTTTACTACACACACACACACACACACACACACACACAATACTTTGAATCTCCTTTTAAGCACCTTTAATTTTTCTTTATCATTATCAAGACACTTTGTATTAAGGATAGCAGTGAAATTTTACATTATCAGTGGATTACATCATAAAAAATATTTTTTTATTCAACTGCGAATAATTGTGTATGGTAAGTCATTGCATGATATATAAGGTTTGGTATGAGGAACTTGGCCATAGGGAAGGTTGTATGGGTTTTCAAGCATCCATATTTGTGGTCTTTCTTCCATAGACAATGACATATTGAAATGGAATTGGACACCTCTGCAGAAACGCGGGATGGCTGTGCAGTAGCTGTGCCTCTTTTCTTTACAGGGGGGGTTTACACGGTCAAACGGTTCGTCGAACGCAGTTCAACAGACAAGTGTTTGAAGTGATGTTCGAACGTGTGAACGGGGTATTTGGTTATCGAACACGTTTGTTGAACGTGTTCGACAACAAATACCCCGTTCTCACGTTCGAACATCACTTCAAACACTTGTCTGTCGAACCGCGTTCGACGAACCGTTTGACCGTGTAAACCCCCCTTACGTCTGCCATTTGGTATATTTACTCATCACTTTCTCTCTCTCTCTCTCCCCTCTCTCTCTCTATTTGGCCGTAGACTACCCACCTCGTCGAGTTCCACCTACTGTGAACTGAATGCCATCTTGGATGCCGTGACTCTCCTTGTTCAACGACGAGTGAATGGGGTAATAATCTGTGACTCCCAATCGGCCCTACATGCCCTATCCTCGCCAAGACCCATCTGTGGCAGTGCTGTGGGATATATACTATGTTGCCTCGCTGCCGCTCGGGATGCTTCTCTTGTTGTGTCGTTTGTATGGACGCCCTCTCACATTGGGCTGAATGGCAACGACACAGCGGATCGTCTTGCCAAGGCGGCCTGTATGCTGGATGGGTATACTGTGGATGCTGAGCCCTCCCTCCGATGCCTACATAACATCATCTACTCAGCTGGGTTTGCCATGACGGTCCAGCGCAGGGACGCAGAGAGGGCCAACAGTGTGTCCATACAGCACCATGATCACTTTCTTCACAGTCGCTACAAGTATCGCAGACGCGGCTTAATGGTGAGGAAAAACAATGTAGTTAGTGCTCGGCTCAGAATGGGGTATCGGCCTTTATGGCAGGTCTCCCAGACTCTAGATATGCCATTGTACACCTCCTGTAAATTATGCGACCGTCCTAATGCTAACACTCTTCACCACTATTGTCTTCAGTTCCCCACAGTGAGAGATGTTTTACCACGAGGTCAAAACTTACTACAGATCTGCTCGTTTTGCTTAATGATGACAACCTTGATGTTATTCTTTTTTGGTGGCCATTAATTATATTGTTATATATATAATATTTTATATTTTCTTTGTATGTTGCTGTATAATTCTGTTTGGTGTTTGTTTGTAATGTGTTTGTGTGGTCTGTGTTTCTCTGAGCTTTACTTTTGTATATAATGTACTATGTTATTCTTGCTCGTTATCCTCACTTTGGTGGCCATTAATTATATTGTTATGTATATAATATTATATATTTTCTTTGTATGTTACTGTATAATTCTGTTTTGTTTTTGTTTGCAATGTGTTAGTGTGTTTTGTGCTTCTCTGAGCTTTACTTTTGTATATAATGTACTTTGTGCTGCCATACTGTGAGTTGTGTGTTAGTATGCAGCAATGTTTTATCAATGTGTACACCTCCCTGTAAACTATGTTCTATTCTTGGTTGTGTATCCATTTAAAGCATTATCTTGCCACTGATTTTGTATGTGTTCATGTAATGTCTGACGCCTTGGCGCAGTAAATTAATAAAATAAAATAAAAAAAAATAATCTCTCTCTCTCTCTCTCTCTCTCTCTCTCTCTCTCTCTCTCTCCTCTCTCTCTCTCTCTCTCTCTCTCTCTCTCTCTCTCTCTCTCTCTCACTCACTAAAATATTTCTGTTACCTGCAGAAATGTTAGTTCTACGTTGATAAACGATTGCTGTTTAGTTCCCGAAAAGCATTATTTTCACCGTCAAAGACAGTTCTGGCATTTGCATTGTAGACTTGTCAAAATAAATGAACAAAAATCAAAGAAAAAAAAAAAGATATGGGGACTGCAGGATCTCTATTGAGCTACACTCCATAACTTATATAAACAGAGCGATTGCTGCACTAAAGTAGCATTAAAAAGAATGATCATCTTCGAATTGCTTGTACTTGCTAGAAATAATGCAATGTCATTGCAAGAAAAAAAGAGGACGTAAATAGAAGAGTGATTGGGGTGAGATAGCAAGAGCAGCAGCGAAGAATATACTTTTAGAATTCGAGTGTTTTCCACAATACCTTTTATCACTCTATAGAGTCCTTTTTCCTCTAGCTGGACGGTAGATTTATCGATTTCGTTATTTGGATTTTAAGTAATATAAATTACAGATTTCGTACATGTAGTAGCTTGGCCCATGGCATCAACCGACCGTTGCGATACTACAAATGAATGGTCTTGTGGACTTAAATAAGACTGTTCAGGACAGATCAGTGCTAAGTCTTCCTTCAGCTACTCTTTCTATGTCTACATAAACACCGAATATTTTTGGATATTCGATACGCATGTCTTATTATCCCTTCACATCTGACAAGTCACAATATTCCCCATCTGTTTTTCTTTATGTTTTCTTCGTGCCCAGGCCCGATAAGAGTAGATTTTTTTTTTTAGCCCGTTCTGGAGTCACAATCATACCTACATACATACATACATACATACATACATTATCATAATTAAGAAGTACAAGCATATTTTTTTCAGGTTAGGAGATATGGAAGCAGGAGCATTGCTCTTTTCTTTTGCAACAGTTTGGTTAGCACACACACACACACACACACACACATACAAGAGCTTAATTCTAACTTTCTCAAATGCACACTTGTATAAGTAAATACACACACGTATCACTACAACTGACAGAAATCTGAGTTTTCAGCACGAATGCTCTTGATATCTGAAATGCATCAAAGGAAGATGTTATAAGTGCAAGGATAGTCATGCATATTAGGAGAAGTCTGAAAGAAGTCATTCCAAAGACACTTCTTCCTTTTCTTTTTTTCCTTCCTTGAATTATTATTATTATTATTATTATTATTATTATTATTATTATTATTATTATTATTATTATTATTATTATTATTATTATTATTATTATTATTATTATTATTATTATTATTATTGTTGTTGTTGTTATTGCTGTTGTTGTTGTTGTTATTATTATTATTATTATTATTATTATTATTATTATTATTATTATTATTATTATTATTATTATTATTATTATTATTATTATTATTGTTGTTATTATTATTAGTATTATTCTTGTTGTTGTTGTTGTTGCTATTATTATTATTATTATTATTATTATTAGTAGTAGTAGTAGTAGTAGTAGTAGTAGTAGTAGTAGTAGTAGTAGTAGTAGTAGTAGTATCATTATTGACATTATTATTGTTATTATAATCTTTATTACTATATTTCAACTGAAGCTCCTTTTGGCATTAATATAATATAAAATGAACTATCCAACTTTAGCATACATCAATATATTTACACACCAACATGCAATGAAACCAATGAGGGCCAGGGGTGGGATGAGCCATCACTACTTGATCTAGTATTCACAGATAATGTGTTGGATATTGAAAAAATTGAGTATGAACCACTAATTGGAAAGAGTGATCACTGTGTGTTGTTGATGGAGTATATCATTGAAGATATTCTGCCTGAGAGTAGAGGCACTGAGGACATGAGGAGGAACTATCCGAAAGGAGATTACATCAAAATGAATGAGCTTTTTTGCAGTTATTGACTGGAGAACCTTATTTTACAACAAATCTGTACAAGAAATGTATGACATCTTTTGTGAGAAATATAGAAAGATAGTAGATTGCTGCATACCTGTCACCAAAGTATGTGTAAATCATGCCAGAGAGTGGAGAGACAAATGCTGGAAAAGGTATAGGAGGAGAAAAAACATAAATGCCTGGCAAACCTACAAAAGAGCAGGAAATGATTACCTAAGTAAAAGGAGAGAGGCAGAGAGAGACTATGAGAGGGACATCACCAGGAAGGCTAAAGAAAATCCCAAGCTTTTCCACAGCTTTATCAGAGGAAAACTGAAGATAAAAGAACAGGTTTTGAGACTTAAGAGAGAGGATGGAAGCATCACTGAGACGGATGAAGAGATCTGCAAAGAATTGAACAAGGAGTTTCAGTCAGTATTTACAGTAGAAAATACCCCACCCCCTCATATTGCAGAGATAGAAGCTCTTGGGCCGCTATTAGAGAACATCAACCTTACAGCCACAGAGGTATGCAAAAGCACTGATGGAGTTTGATGTTCATAAAGCTACAGGTCCTGATGATTTAACCCCTCATGTACTTAAAAAATGCACAAACTCAATATCAGTGGCACTAAGTATCATATTTAAAAAGTCACTGGAGTCAGGGGAGATTCCAAGATGCTGGAAACAAGCAAACGTGATGCCTATCTTCAAAAAGGGAAGGAGGGATACGGCTCTAAACTATAGACCAGTTTCCTTGACCAGCATAGTTTGTAAAGTTATGGAGAAACTACTGAGGAAACATATCTCTCTTCACTTGGATTACTTCAACCTTTTGTCAGTGAGGCAACATGGCTTCAGAGAAGGTAGATCAACAGTAACAAACTTATTAGAATTTTATGATGAGGTAAGCCGAATCTTGCAGGAAAGAGAGGGCTGGGCAGATTGCATATTCCTAGATTTCCAGAAAGCGTTTGACACTGTTCCACATGGGAGACTTATTAGAAACCTGCAAGCAATGGCTATAATAGGTGGAAATGTCTTGGAATGAATAAAAACTTACTTAGAAGGAAGGGAACAGAGGGTTAGAGTAAGACACTCAATGTCTGAATGGAGAAGAGTTAGTAGTGGAGTTCCACAGGGTTCAGTTTTAGGGCTACTTTTGTTCCTTGTATATGTCAGAGTCTGTAAATTCATTCATGAATATGTTTGCAGATGATGCAAAGATTGTGAAAAAAGTAGGAAACGAGAACAATGGTAGAGAACTTCAGGAAGATCTAAATAGTCTGCATGAGTGGTCAGAAAAGTGGCTAATGAAATTAAATACTTCAAAATGTAACGTAATGAGAATGGGTACAAGTGCAAGAAGGCCCAAGCTTGACTACTCGGTGGCTGGAGTACAACTTCAAGAGACAGAAAATGAGAGAGATCTAGGAGTAAACATACTGGCAGATTTGTCTCCAGAAATACATATAAATGGCATTGTAAGGGCAGCATATGCCTGTTTATCATATGTAAGGGTAGCCTTCAGGCACATGGACAAGGAAATGTTCAGAAATATTTATGTAACCTATGTGAGGCCCAAACTTGAACATGCAGCCCCCTTTGGGAATCCGCACTTGGAATAGCACATAGCTAAGCTTGAAAAAGTTCAAAGACATGCCACGAAACTGGTGCCAGAAATACGCAATCTCAGTTATGATGAGAGGCTGAGGAAATTACACTTACCATCACTCGAAGCTAAAAGATTGAGGGGGTATATGGTGACAGTCCTTAAATTCCTTCATGGTTATGATAGAGTGGATAGGGATCGATATTTCGATATGGCTGGCTCTAGTACTAGAGGTCATAGTTTGAAGCTTCATAAGAAAACTTCTTTTCAGGATGTAAGGAAATACTTTTTCAGTGTAAGAGTAGTTGATAATTGGAATTGGCTAAGCGAGGAGGTAGTTGATGCTATCTCAATCCATAGTTTTAAGGACAAGTATGATAAGTATCATTAAGTACAAAATTGAACCGATCAGGAGAAGGAAAGAAACGAGCTTAGGGCTCTTTCCTGTAAACACAATTAGGTACTCACAATTAGGTAATCTCACACACACACGCGTGCACAGTAAGATAAAAGGTAAGATAAAAAAAAATTTACACACTAAGAGAGATGTAACAAAGCACAAGAGAAAAGAGAAATGAACTATAAAAACGAATAAAAAAGCTGGAATTGGAAAAGATCGAACTAGATGTAAGAATTTCTAAATAAGGAGACAACAAACAGGTGGGTGATAGCTTAAATGAGTTAAATGCTAGCACACTGCATTCTTCTGAGTGAGATGAGATTTCAACTTGGACTGTCCAGATAAAGAAAAACATCAAACAGTTTATATAAGATTTTCAGGAGCTGAATATGGAACATGTGAGCAGATCTAGTGAAGAAAAATGTGGCAGTAAAAGAGGCAGTGAAGGAGGTGGTACAGGAAAATATAAATACAACTGACTACAATGATACGGTAATAGAAACAATGGAAGATGTTGAGATTGGAAGGGCAAATCTATTGATCAAATAGGCACTTGCTAATGAGAAGTCAGTGATAATCTTAAGCATAAACAGATCCCAGGAGTCAACATTACCTGGCAGACATGAACATAATAAAGCTAGGGTTTATAGTAGCATATGGTCCAGACAATATTGTAAACATTCACCGAATTGGTAAATACTCTATGGAGAGAAAGGCAAGAATAATGAAAGTAACCTTTGAGAGAGGGGACACCTGTAAAGAATTAATTATGAGAGCAAAAACTTAAAAGACTTTCAAACATTCAGAATAATGTTCATTAAATTATAAGGAACACAGGTAGATATAGAAAGGCTCAAAAGCTTTTTACAAGAAACTGAAAGGTCAAATGAGGGAAGAAATGAAGAAGATGAGAAAAATCTTGTTACAGATTTTTTCAGCCAAAGGGGTGATAAAGAAGATAATGCTATAAAAGCAGGGGATGCAGCCTCATTAAGATTGTTGTACACAATTGCTGATGAGGTAGCTGGTAATGCAGTAGAATTATATGATAGGATTCACATCATTATGGCAGATATTGTAATCGTTACAGCAACTAATTAAGTAAATACATAAACAGTGTTACAATTTTTTCTAAGGGCTTTAGAATGATGAGGATTGAGAGATCTGAGAGGACTGGTGGAGGGCTAGCATTGCTAATAAGTGAGGGATGTCAGATTGAAGACAAACACTTTACTATAGAACAAGAGTTCAAGGAATTTCTTGTTACTCGCATAGACTGGTTCAGAGAACATTATAATAGCTGTTGTATATAACCCACCTTTAATCAATAAAGGCTAGAGGTTTATGAGGAAAGTCACATAACTGCTATTGAAGTTATAAACTCAGTTGTTAATATCATGTGGGAGAGAAAGTGAAGGATTATTATTATAGGAAATTTTGATCCCAGAGACATGGATTGGACTAATCTTAACTCAAGCAGTGGGAAAGATTATTTTGGGGAAGGATTTTTAGATTGTGTACAACAACGAAAGCCAGAGTTGGGGATGAGCCATCATTACTCGATCTAGTATTCACAAATAATGTGTTAAATATTGACATAATTGAGTATGAGTCATCAATCAATAAAAGACCACTGTATGTTGTTGATGGAGTATATCATCAAAGATGTTCTGCCTGAAAGTAGGGACACAGAGAATGACACAAGGAGGAACTATCCGAAAGGAGCTTACAACAAAATTAATTATTTGTTTACAATTATTGACTAGATGACCTTGTTAAACAGTAAATCTGTACAAGAGATGTGCGAAATCTGTTGTGAGGTATATGGGAAGACGGTTGCTTGTAGTATACCATCCACAAAAATAGGAGATATTAATGCCAGAGAGAAATTATTCAATATTAAGTGTAAGAGGGCTAAGGAGTGGAGAGACAAATGCTGCAATAGGCATAGGAGAAAAAGTATAAATACTTAGCAGACTTACAAACAAGCAAGAAATGATTGCTTAAGTAAAAGTAGAGAGACAAAGAGGGATTGTGAGAGGGATATTACCATGAAGGCTGAAGAAAATCCCGAAATTTTCCACAAGCTTGTCAGTGTAAAAACTGAAGGTCAAAGAACAAGTTTTTAAATTAAATAGGGCAAATGGAAGCATCATTGAGAAAGATGAAGAGATCTGTGAAGATTTAAAAAGACTTACAGTCAGTTTTTATGGTAGAAAATACTCCACCCCCTCAGATTGCAGAGATAAGAGATCATAGGTCAATATTAGAGAACATCATCTTTTCAGCTACCGGGGTATACAATGCGTTGATGGAAATAGATGCTCATAAAGTTTCGGGGTCCCGATAACATATCCCCTTATGTGCTGAAGAAGTGTCCTAAGCTAATACTGGTGGTACTTTGCATCATATTATGGAATCCGATGTGATTCTAATATGCTGTAAACAAACAAACATAGTACCTATTTTCAAAAAGGGAATGAGAGACAATTCTCTAAACAATATACCTGTTTTCTTGATCAGCATAGTTTGCAAAGTTATAGAGAAACTACTAACATAATGTATCTCTCTTCATTTTGAATCCTTCAACTTCGTGTCAGTGAAATAATATGGCTTCAAAGAAGGCAGATCAAGAGTAACAAACTTATTAGAATACTATGATGAGGTAAGCCAGATCTTACAAGAAAGGGAGGGCTGGGCAGATTGCATATTCTTAGCTTTGAAGAAGGCATTTGATACTGTCCCACATGCAAAACTTTTTTCAGGTAATGCCAAGAATAGGTGGAAATGTCTGAGAATGGATAAAAACTAACTTAGCAGGAAGGGAACAGAGGGTTAGAGTACGACATTGTCTGACTAGAGAGAAGTTACAAGTATTGTTTCACAGGGTTCAGTTTTAGGGCCAATTTTGTTCCTTTTATATGTAAATGACCTAACAGAGTCTGCAAATTCATTATTGAATATGTTTGCAGACAATGCAAAGATTGTGAAGAAAGTAACAAGCAAAAACAGTAGTAGAGAACTTCAAGAAGAGCTAAATAGTTTGCATGAGTGGTCAGAAAAGCGACTAATGAAATGCACTACTTCTAAATGTAAGGTAATGAGAATGGGTACAAGTGCAAGAAGGCCCAAGCTTGAACACATAATAGCAGGAGCAGAATATCAAGAGACGGAGAATGAGAGAGATCTAAAAGTAAACATACTGGTCGATTTGTCTCCAAAAATGCATATAAATGTCATAGCAAGGACAGCATATGCCTTCTCAGCATATGTAAGGGTAGTCTTGAGGCACATGTGCAAGGAAATGTTCATAATTATTTATGCAGCTTATTTGAGACCAAAGCCTGAATATGCAGCCCCTATTTGGAATCCACCCTTGAAAAAGCACATAAATAAACTGGACACAGTTCAAAGACATGCCACAAAGCTAGTGCCAAAAATACGCAATTTCAGTTATGAGGAAAGGCTGAGGGAATTAGACTTACCAACACTCGAAACTAGAAGAATGAGGGGTATATGGTGACTGTTTTTAAATTCCTTCATGGTTTGATAGAGTGGGAAGGGATGGATATTTTGATATGGCTGTTGTTGTTGTTGTTGTTTGAGGTTAAAGCCAACCTTGTGTTGGCACGGGCCCTTGTCCAAAGAACGGCCCGTAGGTTAGAGGTTATACCTCTTGCGTTGTTTTATCACCTTGGTGGTTCGAAAGTTTCCAAGGTGGTGAGATGTGTGTCTATGTTGTCAAGTATTTCCTTAACAATTTTGGCTGCATGAACTGTCGCATTGGGGTTTTGTGATTCCATGTTTAATCCGTTCCTTAAGCTGTTTGTCTTTGGACATTCTAAAAGATAATGCAGCAGGGCCTTATCAGTTGTCTTGTGACAGTGTGCACACTCTTTTCTGGGGTTCTCAATAATTTCCCAGCAGCATTTGTAGCCTAGCCTGAGTCTAGCTATCATGACAGCCAGACTCCTTGGGGTGTACTTGGATACCGGTGAGGGCTCAAGCTTTGTTGCTTCCCTGTACCACGTGGCAGAGTAGGAGCTTTTGTTGACCCAGTAGTTGTGGTTTTCCTGCTTTGATCTCTGTAGTGCCTGCTTGGTTTTTTATTTGTATTGTTGAAGACTGGGTTGTATAGAGTGCTGTATGCTGTGGCATAAGACAGCATCCTTGGTAAGTTGATCTGCCTTGTCATTTCCAGGGATGTTGATATGGCTGGGTATCCAGTTTGTTCTTGATGTTGCACTAGCAGTGTTTGGACCGCGCTGATTAAGTTGATGTTTTCTTTGAACTTCTGCTGCTGTAGTGCTTGGACAGAGGAGAGTGAGTCATTGTGTATGGTAACAGATCCTTGTCCTTTTTCAAGTGAGTTGTACAGAGCCATTTTGATGGCAAATAACTCAGTTTGCAGAGTGGAGCAGGAGTCTGAAAGTCTCCAGAAAGCTGTAAAACTCTCCAAGTAGACTGCCGCTCCAGTTGCAGGGATACCAGCATTGACAGTACCATCTGTGTAGTAGGAGACGCCTTCTGCTTGGTTGGTTTCAGCGATAGCAGCTAGAGCTGCTTCATGCAGTTGTATCTTTGAACAGGCTTTCTTACTGTCAGGAAGAGTAGTGGTGTTGAATTTTGCAGGGTGTGCTCTCCATGGGACTAGCGGCTTGTAGTTGGTGCAGGGCTTGTCTAAGTTTATTCTTGCCAGTTCAGATGCCATGTTGCATTTGTGAATACTTTTCAGAAGGTGGCCGGCATAGCTGTTTGGGATAGGGAGATCAGGATGTTTGTTGAGGGCATCTTTCAGCCTTTTTTGCGTGTGGGATTTCCTTTCGGATAGCAGAGCCTTTGTTATGGAGTTGGTGTTGGAAACGTTTATCCAGCTATATAAGGGAGGTAGATTTGTTTCCATTTGTAGGTTGCATATCCTGGTCCACATAGGAGCCCCCAGCATGTAACGCATGGCGTTGTTCTGGATCACTTCAATAGTGGAGATTTGTTGTGCATTGAGGTTGGCTAGGGATGGGGCACTGTAGGTAATCAGGGATCTAATGGTGGCTGTATAAAATTTCCTTAGGACCTGAAAACCTGCTCCTTCTTGGAGAGATGTCATATATCTCATAGGGGTTAGTCTGCTGTGAGCTCTTTCTCTGAGATATGTGATCTGATGTTTGAAGGTGAGATGCCTGTCTATGTAAACTCCTAGATACATGAATGTATCCACCCACTCTATGTTTCCATTGGCTAGGGTGATCGGGGCTAGTGGTACTGGAGTTTTTACGGCCATAGCTTTTGTTTTGTTTCCGTTGATTTTGAGTCCCAGCTCCTTGCTTTTCTGATGAAATAGGTCTACTGCTTCTTGAGCGATGGCTAATCTATTGCCTCCTCTGCTGATGAAGACTACATCGTCGGCATAGATGAAGATGTCTACTCCTTGGGGTAGTTGAAGTTGAATTGATATGGCTGGTTCTAGAACAAGAGGCCATAGTTGAAGCTTCGTTAGAGAACGTCTTTGCAGGATGTATGGAAGTACTATTTCAGAGTAAGAGTAGTTGATGATTGGAATTTGCTAAGCGAGGAGGTAGTTAATGCTAACTCAATTCATAGCTTTAAGGACAAATATGATAAATAGTACTGAGTACAAAAATTAAAACGACCTGGAGACGGGAGGTACGAACATAGGGCTCTTTCCTGTAAGCACAAATAGGTAATTACACACACAAACACACACACACACACATTAGAAATGGAGGCATATGATAAGGACAGGGGATTGGATATAGGAGAGGGAAGCCATAGGACGCGGACGACGACTGAAGGTGAGAAGCAAAATGCCGAGATACTTACAAGAAGTGATATGGAGGCGTACATAAACGAACAAAAAGCTAGAAGAGTGAGGGGGGATATGGTGACAGTCTTTAAATTCCTTCATGGTTATGATAGAGTGAATAGGGATCGATATTTTGATATGGCTGGCTCTAGAACTAGAGGTCATAGTTTGAAGCTTGGTAAGAAAACTTCTTTGCAGGTTGTAAGGAAATACTTTTTCAGTGTAAGAGTAGTTGATAATTGGAATTGGCTAAGCGAGGAGGTAGTTAATGCTATCTCAATCCATAGTTTTAAAGACAGGTATGATAAGTATCACTAAGTATAAAATGGAACCGATCAGGAGACGGGAAGATGCGAGCTTTGGGCTCTTTCCCGTAAACACAATTAGGTAATCACACACACACACACACACACACACACACACACACACACACACACACACACACAGTGGTGAGGACTTATTTGGGGCAAGATTCCTAGATTGCGTACAAGGGAATTTCCTACACCAACATGTAATGGAACCAACAAGAGCCAGGGGTGGGGATGAGCCATCACTACTTGATCTAGTGTTCACAGATAATGTGTTGGATATTGAAAATATTGAGTATGAACCACCAATTGGAAAGAGTGACCACTGTGTGTTGTTGATGGAGTATATCATTGAAGACATTCTTCCTGAGAGTAGAGGCACTGAGGACATGAGGAGGAACTATCCGAAAGGAGATTACATCAAAATGAATGAGCTTTTTGCAGTTATTGACTGGAGAACCTTATTTTACAACAAATCTGTACAAGAAATGTATGACATCTTTTGTGAGAAATATGGGAAGATAGTAGATTGCTGCATACCTGTCACCAAAGTAGGTGTAATTCATGCCAGAGAGAAATGGTTCGATAATGGGTGTAAAAGAGCTAAGGAGTGGAGAGACAAATGCTGGAAAAGGTATAGGAGGAGAAAAAAACATAAATGCCTGGCAAACCTACAAAAGAGCAAGAAATGACTACCTAAGTAAAAGGAGAGAGGCAGAGAGAGATTATGAGAGGGACATCACCAGGAAGGCTAAAGAAAATCCCAAGCTTTTCCACAGCTTTATCAGAGGAAAACTGAAGGTAAAAGAACAGGTTTTAAGGCTAAAGAGAGCGGATGGAAGCATCACTGAGACGGACGAAGAGATCTGCAAAGAATTGAACAAGGAGTTTCAGTCAGTATTTACAGTAGAAAATACCCCACCCCCTCAGATTGCAGTGATAGAAGCTCAAGGGCCGGTATTAGAAAACATCAACCTTACAGCCACAGAGGTATGCAAAGCGCTGATGGATTTAGATGTTCATAAAGCTACAGGTCCTGATGACATATCCCCTCACGTGCTTAAAAAATGCGCAAACACAATATCAGTGGCACTAAGTATCATATTTAAGGAGTCACTGGAGTCGGGGGAGATTCCAAGATGCTGGAAACAAGCAAATGTCATACCTATCTTCAAAAAGGGAAGGAGGGATACGGCTCTGAACTATGGACCAGTTTCCTTGACCAGCATAGTTTGCAAACTTATGGAGAAACTACTAAGGAAACATATCTCTCTTCACTTGGAATCCTTCAACTTTTTGTGAGTGAGGCAACATGGCTTCAGAGAAGGAAGATCAACAGTAACAAACTTATTAGAATTTTATGATGAGGTAAGCCAAATCTTACAGGAAAGAGAGGGCTGGGCAGATTGCATATTCCTAGACTTCCAGAAAGCGTTTGACACTGTTCCACATGGGAGACTTATTAGGAAGCTGCAATCAATGGCTAGAATAGGTGGAAATGTCTTGGAATGGATAAAAACTTACTTAGAAGGAAGGGAACAGAGGGTTAGAGTAAGACACTCAGTGTCTGAATGGCGAAGAGTTAGTAGTGGAGTTCCACAGGGTTCAGTTTTAGGGCCACTTTTGTTCCTTGTATATGTAAATGACCTACCAGAGTCTGTAAATTAATTCATGAATATGTTTGCAGATGATGCAAAGATTGTGAAGAAAGTAAAAAACGAGAACAATGGTAGAGAACTTCAGGAGGATCTAAATAATCTGCATGAGTGGTCAGAAAAGTGGCTAATGAAATTCAATACCTCAAAATGTAACGTAATGAGAATGGGTACAAGTGCAAGAAGGTCCAAGCTTGACTACTCGGTGGCTGGAGTACAACTTCAAGAGACAGAAAATGAGAGAGATCTAGGAGTAAACATACTGGCAGATTTGTCTCCAGAAATACATATAAATGGCGTAGTAAGGGCAGCATATGCATTCTTATCAAATGTAAGGGTAGCCTTCAGGCACATGGACAAGGAAATGTTCAGAAATATTTATGAAACCTATGTGAGGCCAAAACTGGAATATGCAGCCCCCTTTTGGAATCCGCACTTGAAAAAGCACATAGCTAAGCTTGAAAAAGTTCAAAGACATGCCACGAAACTGGTGCCAGAAATACGCAATCTCGGTTATGATGAGAGGCTGAGGTAATTAGACTTGCCATCACTCGAAGCTAGAAGAGTAAGGGGGGATATGGTGACAGTCTTTAAATTCCTTCATGGTTATGATAGAGTGGATAGGGATCGATATTTCGATATGGCTGGCTCTAGAACTAGAGGTCATAGTTTGAAGCTTCATAAGAAAACTTGTTTGCAGGATGTAAGGAAATACTTTTTCAGTGTAAGAGTAGTTGATAATTGGAATTCGCTAAGCGAGGAGGTAGTTAATGCTATCTCAATCCATAGTTTTAAGGACAGGTACGATAAGTTTCACTAAGTCTAAAAATAGAACCGATCAGGAGGCGGGAAGATACGAGCTTTGGGCTCTTTCCCGTAAACACAATTAGGTACTCACAATTAGGTAATCACACACACATAAATATATATATATATATATATATATATATATATATATATATATATATATATATATATATATATATATATATATATATATATATATATATATATATATATATATATATATATATATATATATATATATATATATATATATATATATATATATATATATATATATATATATATATATATATATATATATATATATATATATATATATAAATATATATTTATATATATATATATATATATATATATATATATATATATATATATATATATATATATATATATATATATATATATATATATATATATATATATATATATATATATATATATATATATATATATATATATATATATATATATATATATATATATATATATATATATATATATATATATATATATATATATATATATATATATATATATATATATATATATATATATATATATATATATATATATATATATATATATATATATATATATATATATATATATATATATATATATATATATATATATATATATATATATATATATATATATATATATATATATATATATATATATATATATATATATATATATATATATATATATATATATATATATATATATATATATATATATATATATATATATATATATATATATATATATATATATATATATATATATATATATATATATATATATATATATATATATATATATATATATATATATATATATATATATATATATATATATATATAGACAGTTCCTGTGGGTTCCACCAGCCACGAGTGACCCGGGACTGCAATTTTTCTGGCTCCCGCATACGTTCGTTGCTTCTCCTTCTCTCGTTCTTCCTTGCCCCCTTGATCCTTGTCCTCGTGGTTCCCTTCATCGTCTACCTTTCTCTTCTTGCTAATGCCCGTGTCGCTTTTTGTCTCCCTGGAGGCTTTTTCCACTACTTCTATTCCGTGCACCTGCTCCTTCCCTCGCAGTTAATCGTCGTTGTTCCTCTGCTCCTGCATTAATTGTTCAACTATGCCTCTAATGGATTCCTTGACAGACTCCAAGACTCTGGTCATCAGGGCTGCCTCTGCTGCTGTTGGTTGCTTCTTCATCAGTTCCTGTGCCTTGCCTGTCCATTCCCCGTGCCGTTCGTTTATGTGCGCATCCATATCTAGTCTTGTAAGTATCGCGGATCTTGCTTCTCACCTTCAGTCATCGTCCGCGTCCTATGGCTTCCCTCTCCTATATCCAATCCCCTGTCCTTATCATTTGCCTCCATTTCTTATTTGGGTAAGAGATCTGTATCTTTCCTCTTTCGGACTAAACCGACGCAGCGGAGGGATAACCTCAACACCGTTTTCACTACTGCGGAAGGATAACTTCATCTCTGCTTTGGTTAGTCAACAGGTCTTGCACTGCGAAGGGATTCTTCAACTTCGCTTCCCACGTTGCGGAGGGAAACCCTCCTCCAAACTTACCACTGTAGCACTGCAGAGGGATACCTCAACTCCGCTTCCCATGTTGCTGAAGGAAAAGCTCCTCCATTCATACCACTGTAGCTAACTTACCACTGTAGCACTGCAGAGAGATTCCTCAACTCCGCTTCCCATGTTGTGGAGGGAAAACCTCCTCCGTTCAAACCACTTTAGCTTACTTACCACTGTAGCACTGCGGAGGGACACCTGAGCTCCGCTCCCACGTTGCGAAGGGAAAACCTCCTCCGTTCATACTACTGTAGCCAACACGTCATGCACCTAGTAAATGATAACAATTAGAACAGACTCTGTAACTACATTAATTTGAGTCCTACTAACTTGTCTCAATTTTACTGTTAAGATAAATATCTCCTAACTGCATCAACCTTTACAATATACCATCACGTAATAACCTGACAATTTCCTTACTGCTGGTGTGCATTACTCAAATCCAGCTAATTACTTGGCTTCAAGAGTGGTTGCTTATACCTTTAATGCTCTTCAGTCTGTCCTTCACTCTCCCTCTAGGCATAAGCACTCCCCCCATTGCAATAATTAATTCTTAGGTCTGCTGAGACCTTCAACACAACTCTCAACAATGATCAAGGAGTATTCACTATGTTCACCTTTATTATTCACCTTTGTTGCAATATACCATCACGTAATAACCTGACAATTTCCTTACTGCTATTGTGCATTACTCCAATTTGGCTAATTACTTTGCTTCAAGCGCCATTGCTTATACCTTTAATGCTCTTCAACCTGTCCTTCACTCGCCCTCCTTCACAAGTACTTAAATAGGCTCCTTAAATATTATCTCCCTCTAGCCGTAAACACTCTCCCCGTTGCAATAATTAACCCTTAAGTCTGCTGAGACCTTCAACACGACCCACAGCAATGTTCAGTCAGTAATCACTATGTTTCAACATTTATCATTCACCTTTGTTGCCGCTGGCACACTCTCTACAATGCCGTATTCGTCTGTTCCTCCATAAACCAGCTCTCAGATGATCCTCTGTCTATCACAATTCTTAAATTATGCCTTGCGTGGGCTGAGACTCATCTCTCTATTAGCAGCTGAAATGTATTATGTGAGAATTTTTAGTTGAAATTTTGTGTTTCACTCCGTAGACTTTTGAGTCTATTCTCGATCCTCGCTCTTAGGTTCTCTAATACGCTCGTCCCCAGTATATTTCGTTCACGGTCGCTCACCACTCTTAGTTATTTAAGCTGATTACTTTGTCGCGGTAGTCTCTCCACTGTGACGTAGCCTAGAGATCGTCTCCTCAGCATCTGGTCTTCATCATCTCCCTCTAGGCTTTACGCAAACTATTGACACCTTTAAGGCAGTCCAGTTTATTAGTAGGTGATAAAGGAAAGGGCCATATCGCAGACTCGTCTTTATAGGTACGGTTTGCCTAGAAACCATAAAACAACAAATATTAATCATTGCATACATTATACAATTCTACATCACACAAGCGTATTTAGTTAATGTCATTATCCTTACTCTCTATTTATCATATTATGCTACATGTTAATTATTACACGCTAATGCAGTTAGCTTCTTATAACTTACGTAATTGAGGCCCAGAATGCATTCGCTGAATAATATGTCTGCTCTCGAATCCACTCAGTTTCTGTCTGCATATCCTCTCACGGTGTATGGCAGTATATGGCTTATGCTTACTAAGCAAGAAAAAGGGCCTGTAGTGTCTTTCCTGACACTCCGTGGTGCCTCTGTCTCTCTCTCTCTCTCTCTCTCTCTCTCTCTCTCTCTCTCTCTCTCTGAGTACGCTCAGGACCTCATTACTACCTGGTCAGCACAGTCACAAACTTGCAACCTTCCCGGGAACGTTCAAGAGGCACTCTCCACCCACCGCAGTGTTCGTAACCTCCGCCTAATGGGTGCATTACTACAGACGGATGAAGAGGATGACATCCCATTCACAGAGGATGAACTACGACGTGCTCTTGCTAGGATTAAGGCTACTGCCCCTGGGGAGGTTGGTCTTACATATCAAGTTCTCCGTCTTCTTCAGAAAGTTCCTGGTAACCCCCTACTGCGCCTCTTCAATCATTGCTTTTGCTTGGGGCATGTGCCCTCTGCCTGGACCAGAAGCACTATTATTCCTCTACCAAAACCTGGAACCGACAAATTTAGGCCTATCTCCCTCACCTCCTGCTTCAGCAAAGTGTTTGAACGCATCCTTCTTGCCCGGCTCATGCACCGTCTACAGGATAAACTCTCCCCCAGTCTTTATGGTTTCCTCCCACAACGGAGCACACATCACTGCCTCGCTGAACTCTACACCCGTCTTTCTCCCACCAGTGTGGTCGCCTTCCTGGACCTCAAATCTGCCTTCGATATAGCCAACAAGGAAATTATTCTTGACCAGCTGGTGGACTTTGGAGTTCGGGGGAACATACTGAAATGGATACGGGGATATCTCTGCAACAGAACATCAAGCGTCCTTTTTAAAGGGTCGTATAGCTCCTATGAACGGTTTGAACTGGGTACTCCTCAGGGGGGTGTGCTAAGTCCTTTTCTATTCAATATCCTTATGCATCGTCTACTCTCCCTCCTTCCTGTCATCCCCGGTACTACAGTTACCTGCTATGCGGACGACATATGCATCCACACGACCTCAACTCACGACCTTCAGCACATGCTCCATGACTTTTACGTGTCTGCTACCTCCTGTGGCCTTATTATCTCCCCAGAAAAAAGCAGGATTTTTACTTCACGCAACTGCAGAGCACTGCCCGCATTCGCCATGGGTGGTAATGTCATCCCTCACTGCACACAGTACACGTATTTAGGTGCACCTGTCCGGATCACCCCAGCTATACCTGCTCGTCAACGAATTCATCCCTTTGTGAAGAGCCTTCTTGACCGTCTGGAGCCCCGCTTTGCACCTGTCAAGTGGCTTGCCAACAATGCTGCAGGAGTCTCCATCCCAGTGGCGAGGACCCTCTACATCCTACTACTTCGGTCAGTGGTTGACTATCTGTCTCCTGCCTTATGTCAACTTCCTAAACCAGCTCTCGAGCCACTTGAAAAGTTCCAGAATCGAGTCATGAGATTTATCTTGGGATGTTCTCTCTCTACCCGTATTGTGAGTATGCAGTTGGAGCTCAACTTACCCCCTCTTGTGGAGAGGATTTATGCCAATGTGTCCTATTTTACTGTTAAGTGTCTTCACTACCCCTTTCTTGCTCCGTACTTCTCTGCTGTCATGAGGACGTCCCTTGATCCAGACGCACCCAGGCTCCCACTTCGAGCAGGAGGTCATAACCTTATCAGGGTGGTGAGTGACATTCTCCGTGGCCTTGACATCGACCTGCCAGTGCAGGCGGCTGTCCCAGATTTACCACCCTGGCGTGTCCCCCTCCCCGCTGTCACATATACACCGACCTCGAAGGATGTCTATCCCCCCTTGCAGAGACAGTTAGCTCTGGAGACTATCGCTGATGTATCCACGTCTGTCCCTGCAGCACACCACGTCTATGTTGATGGTTCTGTGCAAGCAGATGGGAGGGCGGCATGTGCTGTGTTTTCCCCCACCATGGAGCCGCCTGTGCCGGCTGATTCATGGATTGGCCGTAGACTACCCACCTCGTCGAGCTCCACCTACTGTGAACTGAATGCCATCTTGGATGCCGTGACTCTCCTTGTTCGACGACGAGTGAATGGGGTAATAATTTGTGACTCCCAATCGGCCCTACAAGCCCTATCCTCGCCAAGACCTATCTGTGGCCGTGCTGTGGGAAATATACTATGTCGCCTCGCAGCCGCTCGGGATGCTTCTCTTGTTGTGTCATTTGTGTGGACTCCATCCCACATTGGGCTGACTGGCAACGACACAGCTGATCGTCTTGCCAAGGCGGCCTGTATGCTGGATGGGCATGCTGTGGACGCTGAGCCCTCCCTCCGATGCCTACGTAACATCATCTACTCAGCTGGGTTTGCCATGACGGTCCAGCGCAGGGACACGGAGAGGGCCAACAGTGTGTCCATACAGCACCATGATCACTTCCTTCACAGTCGCTACAAGTATCGCAGACGCGGGTTAATGGTGCGGAAAAACAATGTAGTTAGTGCTCGGCTCAGAATGGGGTATCGGCCTTTATGGCAGGTCTCCCAGACTCTAGATATGCCACAGTACACCTCCTGTACATTATGCGACCGAACTAATGCTAACACTCTTGACCACTATTGTCTTCAGTGCCCCGCAGTGAGAGATGTTTTACCACGAGGTCAGAACTTAATACAGATCTGCTCATTTTTACTTAATGATGACAACCTTGATGTTATTCTTGCTCGTTTTCCTCACTTTGGTGGCCATTAATTATATTGAATTATATATATATTTTCTGTATGTTGCTATATAATTCTGTTTGTGCATTCTGCATTTCTCTGAGCTTTACTTTTGCATATAATGTACTCTGTGCTGCCATTCTGTGAGTTGTGTGTTAGTATGCAGCAATGTTTTATCAATATGTACACCTCCCTGTAAACCATGTTCAATTCTTTGTTTTATATCCATTTGAAGCATTATTTGTATGAACTCATGTAATGTCTGACGCCTTGGCGCAATAAATTAATAAAATAAAATAAAATAATCTCTCTCTCTCTCTCTCTCTCTCTCTCTCTCTCTCTCTCTCTCTCTCTCTCTCTCTCTCTCTCTCTCTCTCTCTCTTCTCTCTCTCTCTCTCTCTCTCTCTCTCTCTGCATATACACACATACATGTGTGTTGCTGCTCTCTCTCTCTCTCTCTCTCTCTCTCTCTCTCTCTCTCTCTCTCTGTTCCAGAATCGAGTCATGAGATTTATCTTGGGATGTTCTCTCTCTACCCGTATTGTGAGTATGCAGTTGGAGCTCAACTTGCCCCCTCTTGTGGAGAGGATTTATGCCAATGTGTCCTATTTTACTGCTAAGTGTCTTCACTACCCCTTTCTTGCTCCGTACTTCTCTGCTGTCATGAGGACGTCCCTTGATCCAGACGCACCCAGGCTCCCACTTCGAGCAGGAGGTCATAACCTTATCAGGGTGGTGAGTGACATTCTCCGTGGCCTTGACATCGACCTGCCAGTGCAGGCGGCTGTCCCAGATTTACCACCCTGGCGTGTCCCCCTCCCCGCTGTCACATATACACCGACCTCGAAGGATGTCTATCCCCCCTTGCAGAGACAGTTAGCTCTGGAGACTATCGCTGATGTGTCCACGTCTGTCCCTGCAGCTCACCACGTCTATGTTGATGGTTCTGTGCAAGCAGATGGGAGGGCGGCATGTGCTGTGTTTTCCCCCACCATGGAGCCGCCTGTGCCGGCTGATTCATGGATTGGCCGTAGACTACCCACCTCGTCGAGCTCCACCTACTGTGAACTGAATGCCATCTTGAATGCCGTGACTCTCCTTGTTCGACGACGAGTGAATGGGGTAATAATTTGTGACTCCCAATCGGCCCTACAAGCCCTATCCTCGCCAAGACCTATCTGTGGCCGTGCTGTGGGAGATATACTATGTCGCCTCGCGGCCGCTCGGGATGCTTCTCTTGTTGTGTCGTTTGTATGGACTCCATCCCACATTGGGCTGACTGGCAACGACACAGCGGATCGTCTTGCCAAGGCGGCCTGTATGCTGGATGGGCATGCTGTGGACACTGAGCCCTCCCTCCGATGCCTACGTAACATCATCTACTCAGCTGGGTTTGCCATGACGGTCCAGCGCAGGGACACGGAGAGGGCCAACAGTGTGTCCATACAGCACCATGATCACTTTCTTCACAGTCGCTACAAGTATCGCAGACGCGGGTTAATGGTGCGGAAAAACAATGTAGTTAGTGCTCGGCTCAGAATGGGGTATCGGCCTTTATGGCAGGTCTCCCAGACTCTAGATATGCCACAGTACACCTCCTGTAAATTATGCGACCGTCCTAATGCTAACACTCTTGACCACTATTGTCTTCAGTGCCCCACAGTGAGAGATGTTTTACCACGAGGTCAGAACTTAATACAGATCTGCTCATTTTTACTTAATGATGACAACCTTGATGTTATTCTTGCTCGTTATCCTCACTTTGGTGGCCATTAATTATATTGAATTATACATATATTTTCT
This sequence comes from Halocaridina rubra, assembly GCA_037179515.1. NCBI lineage: Eukaryota > Metazoa > Arthropoda > Malacostraca > Decapoda > Atyidae > Halocaridina > Halocaridina rubra. The sequence goes on from JAXCGZ010007615.1 coordinate 128,285, forward strand.
GTATGTTGCTGTATAATTCTGTTTGTGCATTCTGCGTTTCTCTGAGCTTTACTTTTGCATATAATGTACTCTGTGCTGCCATACTGTGAGTTGTGTGTTAGTATGCAGCAATGTTTTATCAGTGTGTACACCTCCCTGTAAACTATGTTCAATTCTTGGTTTTGTATCCATTTGAAGCATTATTTGTATGAACTCATGTAATGTCTGACGCCTTGGCGCAATAAATTAATAAAATAAAAATAATCTCTCTCTCTCTCTCTCTCTCTCTCTCTCTCTCTCTCTCTCTCTCTCTCTCTCTCTCTCTCTCTCTCTCTCTCTCCTCTCTCTCTCTCTCTCTCTCTCTCTCTCTCTCTCTCTCTCTCTCTCTCTCTCTCTCTCTCTCTCTCTCTACCGCCATGGATGGCGGTAACAGAGGTATCCCTTGTACATTCATAAGTGTGAATAACCATTATACAAGTGGGGCAGGGGCCTTATCACAACACATTGGGCTCACTCCCCACGTGAAACAGCACCTCGGCCATATCCTATTTAGCATCTTCGTACATATCCTCTCTATCCCTATCCTGTATTTTAACGAACTTCTCTCTAATCCACCCCACAAGCAACCCCTCTCTTACACCCAGGTCTGTCACACTCACTCCCTATCCCCCTTTCTTTTGCTGCCATACACCACTCTCGTGTTCTAGCTCTCTCTGCTCGCAACCCCCATTCACTCCCCCATCCACTGCATACGTTTTACCCCCTCACTCTGAGGGAGTTTGTGGGTGGTTTCTCGATCCATGTGTCTGGCCGCCTGCTTGTCTTTGCCTACCATCCTAGAACCTTCCCTGCCCCCATCAACTGCATGATGGCATGGGAAGGTGCTACTTTTATCCCCTATTTAGGGCGTCGGTTACCATATTGCACTTCCCAGGTACAAACAAACAAACAAATTCTATTCCTGTTATATCGAACTGCATTAGCCTTAGTACCCATGGGAAAAGTCTCTGATACTTCAATGGATTTACATGCGTGTATTTTAGGAGCATATTATTGCGGCAAATTACCACTTACAATGGTGAGCGCTCTATAAGCAAAATTGATAGATCAGTCATTGCCCTCAACTTCTCTCTAGGATACTACCCTGCCAGCCGCGAAATCACATGTGACATGAAAAAAAGAATTGTAAGTGGATTCATGTTCGGTCCTCCATGTGATCTTATGCTAATTTCAGAATCGATCTAAGGGCCTGGAGATGTCCTCGTATTTATCAATAAACTTATGATAGTATCAGCAAAGTCCAAGTAAAAATCTAATATCTTTGCAATTCGGGCTCTAGAAAAACTCTCTATGTCTCTTATTTCTTCAAGCAACACTGCCATTCCCAATGACAACAAATGGTGGCTTAAGTACTCTACTTCCGCTTTGAAAGATTGACACTTAGATAATCTTAGACATAGATTATTCTTTCTCATTGCTTCTCGTACTGAAATAAGCTTTCAAACATGCTCTTCGAACGTTTTCCTAAGTATTACCTTTGCCCACTCAATAATTAACCTAGGTAACACAAGAAACACACATCTGAATTTTTTAATTTTTAAGTAGACACCCTTCAGGACAATTACTTATTCTACTACTTCCTTAATTCTAACATAATAATGGGTATCATTGCTTTTAGTAGTCATTAGTACAAACTATCTAGTTTAGTAATGGGTACAAAAATTATACTTCAATTAATTAAAGATACAGCAGAACCTGCATCTTACAAAGCAAAATGGCAGAGTCCTCCAACCTCAATTTCTATTAATAGTACTCTCACTAGACAAAAATTACATGTACTTAGCTATGCTGGAATTTTGCCTCGGTGATGTCCTCTATGGGTACTGGGGGAGGGGGTTATTCCTCCTGCTGGTCTCTCCAATTTCCCCCTAATGATGTCATCTGATTCATTATTCTGGGGTACTGTTCACTAGAGCTCCGCAACAAATAACACCTAGCTGGAGTGGTGTTTTGCAAAGGACCTTTCTTTCAAAGTGCTATTCAAGGGGAAGTCATTCTTGAATTGCACTTTAAACCTCTGTACTACTTCATTTATGTGGTATTCATCTGTTCATTTGGCGCTTTTGACTGCTGTTTGAGGATCTCTGCCACAGGGAACATGGCTGAATGTTCGAGGCCTTTTACGTTAGCATTGTTGAAGTATTTGTAACAATCTTTAATTTGAGGCACCTTCCCTATAAGGGTTAGGGGGTGAGGTATAACTCCCTGTGCTTCAGCCATCCTCTTAACTTTGTCTCGAGTCACTTTTCCGTTTGGGACGGCAGACAGTTCATCAGAGTCAGAGGCTATTCATGGTATGGCTCTCAGTCATTGTCTTGCCCATGTGACCCCTTCTGCCACTGAGGCGTCATATTCGATGTCAGCTTCATTGTTGCCTACGCTGGCATTGCCACCTACCGCTTCTCCTTTTCCCAACGATATTCCCTTGTTGGTTGCTTTCAGGTATCTTAATGTTTCATCCAGCTTGAGAATTATGCAAACATTTTCTTCCTCTGACATTGCTTACAAAGATGCTTTGTACTCTTCTGTACACTGCACTATTCTTCTCGCAGCACGAGATTCCACTGGCATATAGCCAATTGTCTTCACAATGCTTTCGACTTGGGATCGTACTGAGCTGCCACCTTGGACATGTATATATATCTCTGCTACCAATGACTTGTATCTCACTACTTGTTAACAATGACTTGTGAATATACCGCTGCTTTCAATAAAGTATATTACTACACTTCGAGCCAAGGAATCAATTTGTGTGTAAAGAAATAAGCGCTGTCATTTCAAACTTAATTTGTTTGAAGCTATAGTGGTCCTCTAGTCCTCAATGTCCCCTGTCTCTTACTTCAAAGGCCCTAGAAATAACTCAAAGGTGACTTAACACTGTGCTCCCTTTTTTCACACCTTCGATTTTCAGGACACACAACAAAGAGGATGTGGGCAAAGCTTAGACATATGCCTAACCTAATAAGATCCGAAAGATTGAAAAACCCCCAATTGGGGAAACACCCCATAGCATCTGGTGTGGGGGGGGCAGCTACAATGATGCAGGTATCCCCGCAGAAATGTAAGCCTATCTCTAGCGGTGCCCTACATTTCAACACTTGAAAAATAGCCTGAGAGCTCCTTGTTTGTACACAGGGTGTCAGTACACTTAACTTGGCACCCTTAGGCGTGATATATGCATCACACATTCATATATACATCTAAGTGTATATATATATATATATATATATATATATATATATATATATATATATATATATATAGAGAGAGAGAGAGAGAGAGAGAGAGAGAGAGAGAGAGAGAGAGAGAGAGAGAGAGAGAGAGAGAGAGAGAGAGAGAGAGAGAGAGAGAGAGAGAGAGACTCTAAAACATAGACAGATAATCTAAGTTCTCAATCTATGATATAAAAATTGTTAAACTAACCTTTACAGTATTGTTTTCCTTTGATTGTGTACCATAAAACATATCAATAGTAAAATTATATACTACTGCACAGTATACAGTACATTATTGCTTACCTTTTCTCGTGTGGTCAGCTTGCACACTGGAAGGGGCGTTGCAAGGGAGGGGGAAACTGGCTTATTGGGAGGTGGAAGCTGGAGAGGTAGGTACTGAGAAGACTGGGGCATGTGAGTCTGGAGAGGCAAAAGAACATACGGCAGATGATGGAGATACTGGGGCAGGTGAGTCAATAGAGGTAGAGACACCTTATGTAGAGGGTACAGGATCTGTTGGTGGGGGCTCTACCTTCACAAAGAATTGGTCAAGGCGAGTCTGGAAGGATGCTCTCTTCTTCTCCTTCCAAATTTCCTTGTAACACAGCAGGGTATCATTGAGAACTCTCTGTACTTAAGTGTACCTGGTAACATTGGGGTCCTGAGCCTTGAGCTTTTCCAATAATTCCTTTGTTAAGGCAAACGTTTCTTCCAATTCCCTGGTTATGAATCTATTGGGCTCTGATCTTGGTTGTTCTTCCTCCTCTTCAAGTATCTGCTTCTCCAGCTGAATGAAGTCCTCAGTAGATAACTCCTAGCCATTAGAATCCAAAAGCTCCTGTACATCATCACCTTCCACCTCCAACTCGAGCTCCTTAATCATGACAACTACGTCCATGTATAAAGCCTCAACTGTCTCCTCAAAGCCTCAGAAGTCATTCACAAAATAGAGGCATGCTTAT
>JAXCGZ010007615.1:137500-142500 GCA_037179515.1 Halocaridina rubra
TTATTATCTGATATTTCTCTAACTTTTGAAGTACCTCTAATTACCTCGTTTCTGATCTTATCGCTTCTTGTCACCCCCACACATCCATCTCAACATCCTCATCTCTGCCACATCCAGTTTTTTCTCTTGTGTCTTCTTTATTGCCCATGTCTCTGCTCCATACATCATCGCAGATCTCACAACTGTCTTATGCACTTTACCCCTCAACTTAATCTCTATTCTCCTGTCGCACAGCACCCGAGACTCTTTCTTCAGATCTTCCATCCCGCTTGTATTCTGTGGGTTATTTCTGTCTCTAGGTCACCATCCTCTGCTACTGTTGATCCCAAATACTTGATCTGCAAAGAGCATACACCATGGTGACTGATCTCTAATACCCTGGGTTACTACATCCAAGACCAGATCAAATGGATATGGACTCAAAGCAGACCCTTGATGGAGACCAACATTTACTGAGAGACTTTTCGTCAAGCCCACACTGCTCTTAACATTTGCCTCTGCCCTCTCATACATATCTTGGATGATTCTTACATATTTCTCGGGGACTCCTTTTTCTCTAATACACCTCCACACCTCTTGACGTGGTACTCGATCATATGCCTTTTCCAGGTCAATAAAGACCATATGCAGTCCTTTCTGTTTCTCCCAATGCTTTTCCATCATTTGTCTCAAGGCAAATGTGGCATCCACTGTCCCTCTTCCAGGCATGAAGCCAAACTGTTCATCCACAATTGTCGTTACCTCTCTGAGTCTCCTCTCTATGATCTTCTCCCATATCTTCATAGTATGACTTAACAACTTTATACCTCTATAGTTTCCACACTCCTGACTTCTCCCTTCCCTTTATAGATTGGGATGATTAGGTTTCCTCTCTACTCCTCTGGCATCTTTTCCTCACTAAAGATCTTTTGTATTAAGTCCCACAAGATATCTATGCCTTCCTCTCCAAGACTCTTCCATACCTCCACTGGCATCTTATCAGGTCCTGCTGCCTTCCCATTTTTAATTTTCCTTACTGCCCGCTCTACCTCTCTTCTAGCCACTGTTGTTGTAACTGCTTCATTTGGAAGTCCATCTTCAAATACTGCTCTTGGGTTCTCTTCATTTAGTAATCCTTCAAAATAAGTTTCCCATCTGCTTTTTATTTCTTCCTCTTCTGCTAGGACTACTCCATGGTTATCCTTTATTTGTCTTACTTGGGTCAAGTCCTTGGATGCAGCATCTCGGGCCTTGGCAAATCGCACATATATTCGTCTCTCCTTCTGGTGTTTCCAGCACTTCATAGACATCATTCAATGTCTCTGCCTTTGCTTTTGCTACTGCTCTCCATGCCTCCTTCTTTGCTTGCTTGTACTCTTCTTTATCCTGCTCCAGACCTGATAAATCTGCCTTTTTCTTAGCTTCTTTCTTGTTCTTCACCCATTCTTGCACTTCCTCATTCCACCACCATGACTCTTTATCATTTGGGGGTTTCCTTCCTGATGACTTTCCAAGTACCTCCTCACCAACCCTCAAAATCACCTTACTATTTTCTGTCCACCATTCTTGTACATCCACATGCAATCTTATCGCTTCCAACGCTCTTCCCTTAAACATAGCTCTCAGCTCTGCATCTTTCAGTCTCCACCACTTTATCTTTGGGTCCATCCTCGGATTCTTACTTTTCCCACATTTCCTGAGCCTGCAATCAGTTACTACTATCCTATGTTGCACTGCTACACTCTCCCCATTTATTACTTTACAGTTGCTAATCTCCCTCAGATGGTCTCTCCTACGCAACAATAAATCTATCTGGCTCTCCCTCCCACCACTACTGTATGTAATCAATCTGTTTCCCTTTTTCTCAAAGAATGTGTTGACCAATGCCAGATAAAATGCCACTGCAAAATCAATCACTATCTCTCCCCCCTCATTTCTCTCGCCCACCCCCCAGCCCCCATGAACTCTACCTATCCCAGCCCTCCCAATTCCCAAGTGGCCATTTAGATCTCCTACCAAAATTACCCTCTCCCTTATAGGAATTGTTCTAAGCTACTGGTCCATCTCCTCCCAAAATATATCCTTCTCCTCCACTGTACAACCAGTTTGTGGGGCATAGGCACATACCACATTGACTACCGTTTCTCCCAGTCCCAGCTTTACACTCATAATTCTGTCACCCTTTCTATTCACACCAAGTAAGCTTTCCCTCAGGTCTTTGGATAGTATTATTCCTACACCATTCCTCCCTTCCTCATTTGCTCCACTATAGAACAATTTGCAACCCTCACCCAGTTCCCTCGCCTTATCTACTTTCCACCTGTTCTCCTGCACACACAGCACTCTAATTCTCCTCCTCTCTATCAGGTCCACCAATTCTCGCCCCTTCCCAGTCATCGTCCCCACATTAAGAGTGCCCACCCGCAGCACCTCATCTGACAGTCTCCCTCAAGCTTACCTCTTTAACGCAGTCCGCCCATGACTGGGTAGCCCTTGCTGTCTTTCCGGAGGGGTCAGGCGAACCCCAACGTGTTGCCTAAGGGGAACGCCCTAGTATGGTGACTATTCTCGTTATCTGTACTGGCCATATTTTGGTTTTGGCAAAATTTTTATGGCCGGATGTCCTTCCTGCCGCCAACCCTTCCCATTTACCCGGGCTTGGGACCGGCACCAAGATGAGGCTGGCTTGCCCCCCTCAGTGGCTGGGATTATATATATATATATATATATATATATATATATATATATATATATATATATATATATATATATATATATATAAATACATGTATATATTTATATATATATATATATATATATATATATATATATATATATATATATATATATATATATATATATATATGACTTTTTTTTGCGAGTGTGACATCGGGACAGGCAGAAACTGTCCTCATCAATAAAGGCCCGGGCACGAGAATATACCAAGACGAAGGAAAATAAAAAGGTTAAGGACAAGGCAGATATGAGGTAATGTCACACAAAGGAAAAAACAGTCAAAGTACAGATGACCCGGAGATATGGAGGACTAGGCTCTGAGATGATAATAGATTTGCTTTTTGAAGGATGATAGGTCATAAGAATTAAGAAAGACAGAAGGAGGAGGAGAGTTCTAGAGTCTGGAGATAGATGGGAAGAAGCAGTCGCTGCACCGACCAATCCGCGAGCTACAAATCTCCACACAGTATCTGTGAGATGAGGCCGCTTGGCGATGAAGAGAAACAGAATCCAGATTAGAAGTAAGAGAAGGATCATTAATGAGTCTGACTGCCTTAGATACAAGCCTATCAAGGAGATAAGTATTAAATGAAGCATCCCAGATATGTGAGCAGTATTCTAAGCAAGGACGGATAAGACTTTTATACATTTTAAGTAAATGCAAAGAGGAAAAGTAATGACGAAACCGAAACAAAACCCCCAATTTTTTTTATGGAAATTTAGAAATTTGGATTATGTGATCCCTCCAAGACAAGTTAGAGGCTATATGGATCCCTAATATGTTGATAGCAATAAGAGGCTAAATTTCGTGTGTGTGTGTGTGTATATGTATATATATATATATATATATATATATATATATATATATATATATATATATATATATATATATATATATATATATATATATATATATATGCATATATATATATATATATATATATATATATATATATATATATATATATATATATATATATATATATATATATATACTACATCCATGAACTCAAGGTATAGACACATATACCTGCATGGATATATACATACACATACATACATAAGTTTTACGCTATCTCACTATCTTTATCTGTGGAGGAATTTCATTTTTCCTTTTCTTGTTCCAAGAGCCACTTTAAAAGTGATGAAAAATGAGGTTGGCTGCCTCATGTGTCATGCTGTTTTAGTTCAAGAAATTGAAATATATTGCTGGGTAATGTAGTTGCCCCTTCTCTAGCTAGCCACAACTCCTCTCTTTTTCTCAACGTATCTTAAACATATACGAGAGCCTTCCTTCTTCCTGGCTTAGGCAGCTGTCACAGAATAGACGTAGTTGATTAAAAATTATAGGGGCCACAGAGAGAGAGAGAGAGGAGAGAGAGAGAGAGAGAGAGAGAGAGAGAGAGAGAGAGAGAGAGAGAGAGAGAGAGAGAGAGAGAGATGATGTTATATATTATTTGAAGACTTCCCACTTCTTTTAGATGAGGAAATACCTCGCTGAGGTCATCCCTTCAATATTAGAGTGAGAGAGAGAGAGAGAGAGAGAGAGAGAGAGAGAGAGAGAGAGAGAGAGAGAGAGAGAGAGATTGTGTTATATATTCTCTTTAACCTTTCCACTTGTTATAGGTGAAGGATTACTTCGCTGAGGTTAACCCTTCAAATCAATACTATTTTAATTTCAAATTAGATAATATTAATTTTACTTAGTTGCAAGGCGAGGGGACCAGCAATCCCCTTCTCTGTATTTTCTCTGCCCCGAGAGTCAGAGTATTTTGCCTTGACTCAGTCACTTCCCTTAAGAATGGCTCATGTATATAAATGTAGATTTTTACAAAGATGAGGCTCTTTTATTGGAGGGAAAAAAGTCATATTTCCACTTCGTCATGTAGAGAATGTGGAAAATGTGATTGCATGTGTCTTCTTTTACCCTGTGCCAACTCAGCAGATTTAATGAGTACATATATGGAAAGTCCTTTAATTAATGGATACTGTTTCTATTCTGAAAATCTAGAAAAATTATTCATAGGAGATTCTGTGGTTCTTACCAAAGGACTCCAGTTCGAACCGGCCTTCTTTCATAGTGATAAGGTCATAGTTGCACTTAATCACGTCGAGGATATGTATGGGACTCAGGGACAGTTGTGACGCTGTCAAATCAACCTTAGACTGGCAGTCAGCAGATATAGTGGGTACACAGGTGGAAATACCTGGCCATTAAGGGAAGTAGCCCGCTCCACCCCCTCTCACAGCGTGCACAGACCTAAAAAAAAAAAAAAAAAAAAAAG
>JAXCGZ010007615.1:147500-155000 GCA_037179515.1 Halocaridina rubra
ATGATAGTCAACTAATGTCCTGACATATGCGAGATAGAAAGTTCGGCACATGTTAATACCAACACCAGATACCCTACTGGCAAGAAGCTTTAACGGTCTGAGTCTCTGTTGCAGTCTTTCGCATAAATCTTTGACATACTCTGTATGAGGGGGAGAAGGAACTGGTATTCCCATATATTTGTGATTTTCGCACACCTAAACCATTTGACTGCATAATACAAGGTGAGGCTCTTGCGAGATACTGGAAAAGTACTTTGGCTTTTGAGTTGAAATGACAAGACCAATGTCTTTTGATACTTGAGAAAATTCATTAAGTATTATTTACATATAATTGGCAGAAGATGCCCTTACACAAATGTCGTCTGCATAACATATGATGGTGCATTCATCATTTGGTAGTCTGAGAGACTTGAGAAGCTTATCCATTAAGATGTTAAAGAGAAGTATATATATATATATATATATATATATATATATATATATATATATATATATATATATATATATATATATATATATATATATATATATATATATATATATTATATATATATATATATATATGAGATGAGATTACTATTATTATTATTATTATTATTATTATTATTATTATTATTATTATTATTATTATTATTATTATTATTATTATTATATTAACATTATTATTATTATTATTATTATTATTATTATTATTATCATTATTATTATCATTATCGTTATAATAAAAATAATAATAATAATAATAATAATAATAATAATAATAATAATAATAATAATAATAATAATACATACATACATACCAAGGAAGGATTTTCACCTTCTAAGCTTTCCAGAAGGTATACCTCTCGCGGAAAAATTTCAATGGAGGAATAAATTCCTTCCCATTCACCATCATTCGCTGAGCATTCCCAACCAAAGCAAATGGTGGTTTAATCATTTATATGTCATGAGGAAAAACAAGCATCTTATTGAAGAATTGCAAAGGGGTGTGCATGGGGGGCTCCAATTCGTGTCAAAGGATAAGCCACCTCTTAGAACATTTTTCATTAAAGGGTTTCCTACTTATTGGAATAAAGAACAACTGCACTCCCTCCTAGGAAATGAAGATGGAAAATACATCGAAAGCCTACAACGCTTAAAGTATGATGGAAAAGAATCTTCGACTCTAAAGATGATGTGGAAATCAATTGAAGTCAATCCTCCAGAAGAAATTGTCCTTCTTCCAGGGATTAAAGATCCCCCTATCCTCAAAGTGCAAGAAAAATCTTCAACCAACATCCAGCGCTCCCTCTATTGCCAGAAGGGGCACACTTATCAAAAATGTTCAGCAGAGACTGCTGGGCCCATCACAACAACTCCTCGGTCCCGGACTTGCTCACGATGTGGCACAGTCACTGAAAATATGTGGGAGCATAACTGTTCCCAGCAGAATGAAGATAGTATCACCTCGGAGAGCCAAGATACAGGATCTGCCGAGGGTGAAGCATTACTGACAACTACAGATGAAGCAGTTCAGGTACAAATTGTAGCAGTAAAGGAACAAATCACTGCAGTGAATGAACAAATTGTAACAGTGAATGAACAAACTATCAGAGATAACGACCGAGAACTACAGTGCAAAAATAACTCCTATGAAAAGATGCTCAAAAACTTAAAAGAGCAAGTAGCTACATTAATGATTCAGCTTGAAAACATGACAAATGAATCATTTAAGGTTTGTCCTATATCATCTCAAAATTATAATGGCAGTGACAAGAAAATAGCTCAAAGAACCCGAATAACACGAGCAGCTAAAGTCAAAGGTAAAGCCCTCATACTTGAACAGGTAAAATTCCTTAACACTGCAGATAATTAGATGCAGATATCACTCTCCCAACTTTCTATTCTTTAATTTTTTTTTTTTTTTCCTTTCCTTCTAATTAATCACACCCTTCTTACTACAATGAACCTGTCTCTTATCTCTATGTCATACCTTTTCTTCATAAATAGATATGTGTGTGTGTGTGCATGTGCATGCATATATAAGGAGATTCTCATGTATGTAGGTATGTGGGTGTATGTGTATATGTATATGTATATGCATATACGTGTGTCTATCACTATTCCTATAGCTGTTGGTGTGAATACTGTTGTGACACTAGTGATTGTTATTATAATCATTAACTTCATGATTGTTGCTATAATTAGGTATTGTCATGTGTGCATATGTGTGTGTGCATGTGTTTGCATATATATATGCAGGTATGTGCACATATATATGTGTATGCTTGTATGTGTGAATCGTCATTCTCATAACAGTTACCATAACTGCTGTTGTGACACTGGTGATTGTTACTGTACTCATTACTTTTGTGATTATTACTGTAATTCTTGTTATCAAGGCCCTAATTATGCGTTCTGATCTTTTCATGCATTACAAAATCTTAACTTTCAATATTCATTCTTTGAAGAAAAGATTTGTGGATATTTTGCACTATGTTAAAAAAGAGAAACCAACATTTGTATGTCTGCAAGAAAGTTTGCACTCTCATCAGTTGTGCAACATAAGAGGCTATTCCAAATATTCGCTTGATAGTAAGCAAGGCCTCACCACTTATATTAGTAACTGCATTCCCCATCAGTTAATCGAAACCAGCACTAATCCAAGTAATGATGGTGAGGATAACAAGAATGTCACATATATGCTTTTCAAAATAAATGTCAAAACCAATCCTTTTTATGTTTGTAATACATATATTGGAACTGATGCCTTTAATGAAGCAAAATTACCACATCCCCTTATGTATGAGAACATTATATTCGCTGGAGATTTTAATGCAAGGCACAAAGAATTTGCAGAAACATCTGATAACATCTGTAATTACAATGGCAGACGGCTCTATGAGTTTATTAGTGATAACAATTTTACCTTACTAGGACCACGTTTGCGTACCCACCTTAGAGGTGGTAGACTAGACTACATATTTTATCATGGTTTAGAATATGGGAAAGACTTTACTTGCAGAAGAATAGACGATCTATTGTCTGACCATTTTGCACTTGAGAGCACATTCCTACTCGATTCCGGCATTTGTCAAGCACATAAACGAAAGCAGATAAATATTCCTATTGAATTCGTTGCCCCTTTTCGCTCTTTTATGGCTTCTACATTTGAAAATATAGATATTCAGACCATTACAGGCCAAGAAATCTATGATCTCTTAATAGAACGGATATATTTATTCCATAGAACTTACATACACAAGCCTAAACACAAGGCAATCAAGAAGAAAAACAAATGGACAGAAGATAACAAGCTAAACACATTTAAAAAACAGGTAGACAGTGCAGTTGATATGTATAAAAGGGACAACAATGCAACCACTCTTGAAAATCTGCTACTTACTCTACGAGAGTACCGTGAGCTTAAAAGTGATGTCCGAACTAAGCACTTTCAAAACTTCCTACAGTCTATCAATGCCCATACGAGTAGTTCTAAAATCTGGCAGTCAATTAATGCTCTGGTTGGCAAAAACATCAGTGTGTCACAAACAAATGATTCCCAAACTCTTGCTGAAGAACTTCTCTTACAATACTCTAAGACATCTTCCTTTGAAAACCTTCCTTGCGATATTCAACAACGATTAAGAAATCTTGACTTTGAAAGAATGATGAACATAGAATTATCCTGTGCAAGAACAATGGAAGAGGACAGATTCATTGACTACATAACCAAAAATGAGTTGGACTTTGCTCTCTCCCATGGGAAGAGCACCTCTCCGGGTGAGGATGGCATTACGTACCAAGTAATCCGAGATCTTAATGATGATATTTGTAATGGTATTAATCCAATTCAGTTTTTATTCAGCACTATTTATAATGAGGGCACACTTCCAGAACAATGGAAAAAAAGCATTATTATTCCAATTCCAAAAAAAGAAAGTACAAAATTAAGACCTATCTCTCTGACATCCTGCTTCTGCAAAGTCTTTGAGAGAGTCATTCTTAACAGACTTGATTTCACACTCGAGGGAAAATTATCACATAATTTGTATGGATTTATGAAAGGAAAAAGTACCAAAGACTGTTTTGTAGAATTTATGAATGTTGAGCACTGCTCTGAAGTCACTGTTTTTCTAGATTTGCAAAATGCCTTTGATATTGCAAATAGAACCGTTATTTTGGATCATTTAGCAACTTTAGGGGTCAAAGGTAAACTACTGCAACTAATTAGATGCTACCTAAGTAGTCGAACCTCTAAAGTGTACTATAAAGGATATCTTACTTCCAGCGAAAAGGAATTTACACTGGGAACTCCTCAGGGAGGAGTTCTGTCTCCCCTTCTCTTTAACATCTTAATGGATAAGCTTCTCAAGTCTCTCAGACTACCAAATGATGAATGCACCATCATATGTTATGCAGACGACATATGTATAAGGGCACCTTCTGCCAATGATATGCAAATAATACTTAATGACTTTTCTCAAGTATCAAAAGACATTGGTCTTGTCATTTCAACTCCAAAAACAAAGTACTTTTCCAGCATCTCGCAAGAGCCTCACCTTGTATTAAGCAATCAAATGGTTAAGGTGTGCGAAAATCACAAATATTTGGGAATACCAGTTCCTTCTCCCCCTCACACAGAGTATGTCAAAGATTTGTGTGAAAGACTGCAACAGAGACTCAGACCGTTAAAGCTTCTTGCCAATAGGGTATCTGGTGTTGGAATTAACATATGCCGAACTTTCTATCTCGCATATGTCAGGTCATTAGTCGACTATCACACCCTGCAGCTCTGTACTATGACTACCTCTATCTTAAGACCCCTAGAAAAAATTCAGAACAAAGCTATGAGGATTATTCTTGGCTGCCCTATGAGCACCAGAATTATAAATATGCAACATGAATTAAACCTCCCACCTTTGATAGAACATATCAAACAGTCAGCTGTGATATTTGGAGTTAAACTAGCGAAATCAGCTCAGCCTCATCCATGTAATGCTGGTCATTTGCAAGGGCCGCAGTCAGCGCCAACAATCATTAAATCACTAATAAAAAGTAACATACAGTATGAAAGACAAATTCACCCCAAAGTATTTAAGCTTATAACCAATGAGACAAAAAAACATAATGTAACACTCTTTACTGAGAGTGGTCCTGAACGATTAATAAATCCTTGCAAGAGGATTGGGCCAGAAATTCTCTTTCCAATATTATCATCTGGTCCGAATGTTGCTCCAATGATTAAAAAACATCAATGGTTAGATGAAATTGAAGCCTTTATTGAAACTAGTTTCCCAACTAACAATGAAACACTCTGCATTTACACTGATGGGTCTCACACAAGCAGTGCAGGAGGGTCTGGGTGCAGCATTGTAGTTTATGAAAATTTTGAAGGGCAGCAAATATTTGACAAAGCACTGAGTATGCCAAAATGGTCATCAATCACCGAATGTGAAATTGTTGGTCTAAAACTTGCTATTGAACATGTTCTCAGTGCTAGAAGAAATGCTATCATATTCTGTGACTCGCAGAGTGCGCTTCTGTCACTGAGATCATTAAAAAGCTCCTACAAAACTCACATGGCTGAAATTCAAGAGGCTCTTATTGATTGCGCAAAACTTAAACTCCAAGTTAAGTTTTCATGGGTACCCTCCCATGTTGGGATAGTAGGTAATGAAAAGGCTGACAGGCTGGCAAAAATGGCAACTGAGAGTTCAGTGTCTGAATCTATAACCACACTGACTCAGTTTAAAACAATGTTGTATAATGAGATTATGGAAGAGCAAGAACTTTCTACACTCACACAACATGTAAGCAGCTGTTCGATCCAACATTATGAAAACTTCAGAAGGCTGAGACACAAATACAGCATGGGTAAAATGCTTACAGGTGACTGTGATAGAGTTGCTGCCCGTATAAGACTTGGTTATAGAAATATATGGGAGGTGAATTGCGAGAAAACTGGTAGAAAGCACCCAGAACACTCAAAATGCCATTTATGTGAGTGTGAAGGGGGCAACAATTTAGTACACTACATTGCAGAGTGCACAAGGCTTAAGGACTTCAGACCTCTTGGTCTGAGCTACTTTGAACTTTGTGTGCACTTTTGCAACCCAGAGAACTTATATCCTGTACTTAGTGTATACCCAACGTTGAAAATGTAATTCTTTTACCCTCTTCTCCGTCTACATCTTTTCCCACATTTATGTGGGGTCGATGTTTCTGGTCAGTTTTCTCCATTTATTTCTGTCCCATACCTCATCACCCAACAAACCTTTAGACCTCAGATCATCATTGATGCAATCCATCCACCTACGCTTTGGTCTCCCTCTCCTTCTACCCTGTATATCCATTTCCATCACCCTCCTCCCAACATACTGTTCATCCCTTCTAACGACATGACCATACCATCTTAGTCTACTTTCTTGTATATTATCTGATATTTCTATAACTTTGAAAAAAAAAAAAAAAAAAAAAAAAAAAAAAAAAAAAAGAGGGAGGGAGGGAGGGGTGGAGGGAATACCTTCTCTCTCTCTCTCTCTCTCTCTCTCTCTCTCTCTCTCTCTCTCTCTCTCTCTCTCTCTCCTCTCTCTCTCTCTCTCTCATAAGCCTTTTTATATACATAAGCCACTTTTCCCCTTATAAGGTGAGTGGCTGAGTAAAGGAATAATGCTCTGACTTTCTGGGAAGAGAAAGTACAGAGAAGGGTTCTTTCATTCCCTTCGCTCCGCCCCACTTAGTCTACTCTTACGACACGCAGGGGAACATGGAGGAAGTATTCTAACCCCCTCCCTCAAGAGCTCATATGTATGTATATGTGTGTACATGTGTGCATGTATGTGTATATGTATATGTATGTGTATATGTATTTATATGTATATATGTATGTATATGTGTATATGTATATGTATGTGCATGTCTATATGTATCAATAATTACTACTTTTGATTCATAACTCTATCTATATACAAAAGCTGTAGTAATGATGATGGTAATAATAATAATAATAATAATAATAATAATAATAATAATAATAATAATAATAATAATAATAGTAATAATAATAATGATAATAATAATAATAATGATAATAATAATAATGATGATGATAATAATAATCATGATGGTGGTAGCAATGGTTGTGATAATAGTGATAATGGATTAATTGACGTAATTCTCTCTCACGTACATAATTTGAAGGGTGGAGAGGGGGAGAGGCTTTCAGTCTTTCTCTTTCTTTTCCTTCCAAATTTATCCTCCATTATATGGCACTGTGTTTATGTGTATGTATGTATGTATGTTCAGGTTTATATGTGTACGTATATGCAATTAAGTACATGCACTTTCCTCTGCTGTGTTACCCTCAGATGACAATGATGTGTATGAGTATGCATGGATGTGTCTTTATCTGTAGCAAGGACGAATAACTCCTTTTGCTGAAATGAATACCACAAACTCTCTCTCTCTCTCTCTCTCTCTCTCTCTCTCTCTCTCTCTCTCTCTCTCTCTCTCTCTCTC
>JAXCGZ010007615.1:157500-165000 GCA_037179515.1 Halocaridina rubra
TATATATATATATATATATATATATATATATAATGTCATGTAGTAGCAGCCCGTTGCGATACTACAGCTGAAGGTTTTTGAACTTAAATAGGTCTGTCCAGGACGGTTTGATGTTAAATCTTCCTTCAGTTACGGTTCTTTTTCTCTGCCTACAGCTACACTGAATATTCGTGGATATTCATCACACATCTTTTATTATCCCTTCACATCTGACAAGTCATTACACTCTCCATCTCTCTTTCTCTTTACTTTATGTATTCTTCGTGCCCAGGCCCGAAGAGGGCTGTTTTATATTATGATTTTTTTTGGCCCATCCTCGTGTCACAATCATAATATATATATATATATATATATATATATATATATATATATATATATATATATATATATATAAAATATATAAATATATATATATATATATATATATATATATATATATATATATATATATATATATATATATATATAACCAAATAAGTACATTACATATGTGAAAACATGAATAATTTTTACACCGGCTGGGACTTGAACCTGGGAGTTATTATTACTAAGCCAAGATGCTACCAATTACACCACAGAAGGTTAAAGGGAAACAAACCTTACAGCTTATATTTGCTATGTTAGGAATGAACGCATTCTGTCTGAAAGCCACTATGTTCTTATTACAGTTTCCCCAACCTCACTCGTGGTCTCGTTTTCGCTTTTAATTCAACTACTAATCACATTCGGGACCAACAACAACCAAATAAGCACATTATGGATGTGAAAACATGAATCATTTTTACACCGACTGGGAATTGAACCTGGGACTTATTATTACTAAGCCAATGTGCTACCAACTACACCACAGAAGGTTAAAGAGAAACAAACCTCACAGCTTATATCTGCTTGGTAGAAATGAACGCATTCTATCTGAATGCCACTATGTTCATTTTACAGTTTCCCCAACCTCATGCGTGGTTTCGTTTTCGCATTTAATTCAACTCCTAATCTCATTCGGGACCAACAATAACCAATGATCCTTCTCTTACTTCTAACCTGGATTCTCTCTCTCTTCGCCGTAAGGTATCTTCCCTTTCGCTTTTCTATTGCTACTACTTCCATCGCTGCTCTGATGAGTTGGCGAGTTGCATCCCTCCTCCACTGCCGAGGCCGCGTAACACTCGCCAAGCGGCCTCATCTCACAGGTATTGTGTGGAGATTTGTAGCTCGCGGACTGGTGGGTGCAGCGACTGCTTCTTCCCATCTACCTCCAGACTCTGGAACTCTCTTCCTCCTTCTGTCTTTCCTAATTCTTATGACCTTTCATCCTTCAAAAAGCAGATCTATCGTCATGTCAGAGCCTAGTCCTCCATATCTCTGGGTCCTCTTTACTTTGACTGTTTTTTCTGTCTGTTGTTTTTACTTTGTGTGACATTACCTCATCTCTGCCTTGCCCTTAACTTTTTCTTTTCCTTCGTCTTGGTATTTTCTCGTGCCCGGGCCTTTGTTGATGAGGGCAGTTTCTGCCTATCCCGGTGTCACACTCTTACAAAAAAAAAAATAATCATAAAATAAGCTCACTACATATGTGAAAAAATGAATCAATTTTGCCCTGACCGGGAATATGGTGGTGGTGTTGGTGGAGGGTTCATTTTGGTGGTGGTGGTGGTGGTGAATGGGATTGTTGTAGAATAGACATTTGGAGGTCAGCTATTGGATATAAGATTGATACTGCATAATACTTGACAGAAATTTAAATGGATGATGATGCTTTAGTCTTGGTAATGGCGGAGGGCGAAGAGTGACACATGTAGAGTATGGACATCAAATGTGTTTATGGCTGAGGTAGCGACTAAGTTAAAAATTAAATAAGAGTCGGAGTAGTTGTAGTTAGTGATTCTTCGCGTGGCAAAAAAACAGACTCTAGGTAGTGATAGGAATTTAATTTCAAATAAATTAGAACTGTATGTTAACTGCAATTAATGAAGTCAGTCTCTCTCTCTCACTCTTAAGCCTACCACCCCCGAAAAATCACCCGCTATTTAAACCATTCCGCAGTAAGTCACTGCTAGATCACCCTCCATCTTTCTGCAGGCTGATTGGCGCAAACTAACCAATGATCTGCGAGTATGTTGGTATGATAGAGTTGAGTGGGGTGAGAGAGAGAG
Source organism: Halocaridina rubra (assembly GCA_037179515.1). Classification (NCBI taxonomy): domain Eukaryota; kingdom Metazoa; phylum Arthropoda; class Malacostraca; order Decapoda; family Atyidae; genus Halocaridina; species Halocaridina rubra. The sequence goes on from JAXCGZ010007615.1 coordinate 159,651, forward strand.
AGAGAGCGCGAGAGAGTAAGAGAAAGAGAGAAAGACGATGACGAGAGTGAGAGAGCGAGAGCAAGTTTTTAAACCTCTTCAGTAGGGTTCTGACCGCTGTGAGGGAGGCGTCCGTTGAGGCTCCGTCCTATCGTACATTTCGACTTGTCCACTGGATTACAAAAGGTTTTGTTTGGGGGGAGATTTTTCTCGGTCATAGGATTCGTCTCTTGGTGTATCTGAATAAGGAATGCGAATATCATAAAGAGACCACCATTGGGGGCTCTCAATAAGTGGGTGGGGGGGAGTTAAAGAACAAAGCTTACTCGGGTGTCGAGTTGCCATGTTTTAGGGAAACGATGACAGAAAACAAAACGAATAATGTCAAATGTTAACTTCCATTGGGTGGTAGCGTCAATTTTCGTACTCTCCCAGAATTTTGCATCTGTCAGTAAAGAGGTGTTGATCAGAAACCTTTCCACCGTCATTGGTTAATTAAATAAAACGAAAAAGTTGGAGTAGAATAGTTTGAAATAATAGTCGTTCAGGAGAGCATACCCAAAAAGGGATTCGGAAGGACTCTCTACTCTGGTCCCGCATTGCACCAAAATCCCAAAATCGGCGGAAAATTTTGCTTTCATTAGATGCATAGTCCCTGTTTCAACCCTCTTCTGCCATCATTTTAAAGGAATTTAAATTCCAACGGGTAGAGTGATATATTCTTGAATATGAACATTTCTCTTGTTTAAATGTGTCGTTTTTGAAATTTTTGTTCATCGTATTCGAACTTGAGTAGCCAGTGCTTCCAAATTATTTCTTGTGAAATCGAGTGTGCTTTTTGAAAAAGAAAACTAAAGGATTTTATTTTTTCTTCTCTATTAGGTAAGTGTGAGACCCTCTTTTTGTTTTCTTTTTTTTTAAGCGTACTTTAATTATAAAAGATCGTGTTTGCTTATATGCATTACATGTTGTGATCTACATCATTTACAATTTATAATAATAATACTGATTCTGGACTGCATAGGCAAAGTTTGGGTGTGTTCAAAATGGCATTATGGTTGATCCCCTCCTCTTAATCTACCCTTGGTCAAGACTCTCCGATTTGGGCGTTAGATCTCTCCTTTTCTGACCTATACCATGAACGTAAACGCCCATTTGCCCCACTCTCGTTTGAAGATCAAACCTTTGCCACGGAGTGTATTTAGCATTTCCTATGCATTATAACTTGTGTATGTATGTGTGTATGTAGTTGTAGTTATTGCGCACTACTACAAATTCAAGACCTGATACGTGTATTGTATGATTTTATATACGTAAGGTCATTTTCGGTGTACTGTGAGGGATGTAACGTATACGAATCTCTATTTACATCAGTACAAGACTGCTCTGCTGTGAAAATATATTCTTGTATGAAACGCGATTAAAGGAAACGTGGCTGGTTTTTGACTGGACTTGCAGCGAAGTGAAACTCGGACTAGATATAGATTCCTGTAAGTACGCTTATACCAGTTCTCGAAGGCAGTCATGGTGACGGATTGTATACGTCTGAAAGTAACGTAGTAAATATTTTATTTGGATCTGAAAACTTAATGTAACGAATGTACGTTGAAGGAATCTTAGTGTAATGAATTGTGAAAGTGTCCAAATTTTTAAGCTTTTGGTATGTATCAATGCCCTCGATTTAGTATATATATATATATATATATATATATATATATATATATATATATATATATATATATATATATATATATATATATATATATATATTATCGTTTTACCTAAGGAATTGCGTCGTATTGATTTATATACACTATACTAAAATCAACCCTTTTCATGGTGTATACGCAAACGGTTACGCGGTCATTTGATTTGTGACTTTGCATTCATTTTCAGAGGTTCGTTATATGAATACGAAAACCTCAACAACTTTCTGTGAATTGAAGGAAATGCGAATTTAAGCTGTAACAGACTCCGGGTAATGCCAAACAACGATATTGTATTGCAAAATACATCATCACATTCACACATTGGGACTACTGTCATACTTTCAAGTATCTTGTAACCTATAGCGCTCTTGATAACAGCAGAATATATATATATATATATATATATATATATATATATATATATATATATATATATATAAGATGCAGCTCCGACATTCATGATTTTTCATGCATTTAGCCTTCTAAAATTGCAGCTGAAATTGTATGTGCATATAGCTAGCTGGCTAGCTAAGTGAAAAGAAATGGTATATTCTTGATTCAAGACATTTATGATTTTTCATGCATTGTATTTTCTCGACGAAAACTTGATAAACTTTCAACAATCCGAGTGGGAACGACATAGGAGTGAGAATAATTTGTATTTTAGGCGATGCAAAGTCCATAGGCTATAACAATGAAAAGTGGTCTTAGTACAGAAAAGATTTTGTATTTGTGTACAAAACATATAGGCAGAGATGTACAAACGTGAGAGAAATACGGTGAGCTTGATTTGTATTCGATTGATGTAGGCTGTTGGGGGATAAACTATGACATGGATCGTTCTAATGGCCTATTTATGACAAATGTACATATCATCTTGATGCGGGACAGGGTAAGTTCTCTTATTGTAGGGGAGGATGTCTCTCCCCCCCCCCCTTATCTCGAAACTTCATCCTAACTAGTTGGGGTTTTAAAAGCCCTGACATCGGTTTGCCGGAGACCCGTTTTTGCCTTCGATTTTCCATTTTTTTTTTTTTTTGGCCTACGTAAATGCAAATGGCCTAATTTATGAAATATGGAAATATTTAACCAAATCAATAATTATGCCTCTTGGAAGGCTTAGCTTAGCAGTAGTAGTCTCAAATTTCTCTCTCTCCTCTCTCTCTCTCTCTCTCTCTCTCTCTCTCTCTCTCTCTCTCTCTCTCTCTCTCTCTCTCTCTCTCTCTCTCTCTCTCTCTCTCTCTCTCTCTCAGTGATATTTCTGGTGATTTAAAGTCATTATATCATGCAGAATATCCCATATCTGTGAATGGCTTTCCCAGGACAGACGGAGACAGAATATTCATTAATTCATCTATATTAATAATTATTGATGTTTTTGTTGTCCTACTTACAGACGATAAACCATATATATATATATATATATATATATATATATATATATATATATATATATATATATATATATATATATATATATATATATATATTATTTTTTTTTTTTATTATTTTTTTTTTTTCCAGAGAATGGTTTTAAGTTGGTGTATCCTTTTGACTAGGATTCCTGCGTTTGGTAGAAACGAAATGCCTATCATTGCGTAAATGAACTCGTTTCGCAGTCCCATATGCTGTTAAGAATAACTACTAATTCACGTTATCAAACTGTTTAGAATTAACAGGGAGGGGGGACGCTAGTTTTTGAACTTGTTCGTAATGCGTTTGTCAGTGTCTAGAAACACTTACTTTGTACATGAACTGTCTATTGTGATGGACGAGTGTATCTCTTTATTAAGAATAACGATTAGTAATACAAAAAAAAAATGATAGGATTATTATTATTATTATTATTATTATTATTATTCTTTTTTTTTTTTTTTTGACAGCTAAAGATGTGCCGGTCACAACATGACATTCATATTCTTTGTTAACTGTGAGTCTTGTGATATACGATATAGGCTGATAATGATGGACTGAAAATGATGGCATCGTATTTTTCGCTGTTGTGATATTTTTAGATGGCTTTATATAAGCACTATTAGTCTTGCTCATCATGTTTTGCACGTAGTTCACGTATGAATGACGGATACTACAATGCTCTTTCTCAGTGATTCACAAAGGGATCTGATCCATCTTAATTAACGAGGGCAATGAATTCTCCTCTATTTTTTTCATTTCAGACTCTCTTATACACCCCACCTATTTTTTTTTTTCTAACTCTCCCCTTTACTCATCTTCTCTGCAACTATTCTGCTTTTGTACTCTGCCTAACCATCTCTTCCCTTCCTTTCCACCACTCACCTAACCATTGGCTTCATCTCCCTTTCCCTTTACTCTTTCCATTTCCTATCTCATTGTCCCCTTCCCATCTCCAATCATTTCCTTCCATTTTTCCCTCCCCTTCTCTTATCCCTTCCTTCAAAACCTTCCCATCCCATCTCTTTCCTGTTCCTTTCAACCCTTTCTGTTACTTTTTTCCTCGTTTTTCTCCTACCCTTATCTTTTTTTTTTTTTTTTTGCATTTTCATTTCCTTTCCATCTTTTTTTTCTTTCTACCCTCCCTATCTCTTTTTTTTCCTTATCCTTCCCTTATTATTATCTACTTGTTCTTGACTCTTCCCTCTCCCATCCATCTTCTCTCCTTTCTATCCTCCCTTACCCATCTCTAGCTTTTTCTCCTCTAATCTCCCTTTTGCCCATCTCATCCAGCTCTTGCCAGTCTATCCTCAGCTCTCCATCTCTTCCTCCTCCTCCTCCACTTTTACTCACGTCGTTAGAAACTACAACATCAATCGGGGAAAACCTCAACATCAAATCTTCATTATCAGTTTTGTATGAGAATTCGTCTTCACAAAGGAAGTTTCGTATGTGCGCACACAGGTTATTTTGTCTCATTTAATCTCATTTAAAGCTTATCATCTAGTAATTTTGGACATGACAAAGAGAATAATAATAATAATAATAATAATAATAATAATAATAATAATAATAAATAAATAAAGAATAAATCATCATCACAAAATATACAGTTGTGTTCTGTCCATTTGTGTGTACGATCAAAACGACTTTAATTAATTTAATTATGTCTGCCTACCTAGACTACTTATTATAATGACATACTTAGAATATTTGATACAATATTAGGCGAGGTATAATTCAGTCTTCCTCTGAGGAAGGTGTAGAGATGTTTAATTTTTGCAAAATTAAGGTTTTCTAAGCACAGAGCTTTGCCCCCCCCCCCTCATTATTATTATTATTATTATTTTTTTGCAAGCTCGACATTAGTCCTCAAATATCTTTTTTAATTGATGTTGCTCTTGTCTTTTTCTTTTATACAAAATGTCATTCCATTCCGGGGGTGGGTGGAACCCCTGACACACAACGCTCTGTTTTTTGTTCTTGGGTACCGCCATATTTTGTACTTAAAAAGGGTTTCTCTCCATATAAATGTTGTACGTATATCCAGTACCCATCCTGGTATGATATTTTCCAGTAATTGTGCATTAACATAACCACATCTTAATAAATTTGGTCTTATTCCTTGGGCCAAGTTAGTAATGTAACAAATGATGTTGCACTGAGAGAGAGAGAGAGAGAGAGTTTTTTTTTTTTTTAAATTTAACCTTTATTTCCATTTCATTACAATGGGTATTCGTCAGCCAGGG